>JAQOTM010000064.1:46643-131991 GCA_029168755.2 Tillandsia fasciculata | reverse complement strand
TGCGGAGTGGCTCTCGAGGGGAGCGACCCCACCGAGGAAAGTATCCGCGTATCTCTGTCGAGCTCAATATGGCTCATGCAGGCTAAAGTCCAAACCACGATCAACAAGATCGACCAATAACACCAACTCTCACAACAAGCTGAAAAGTCACACAGCTGGGGCCACCGTCCACCAGACGGCTCCCACAACAGAACACAAACTCACAGGAAAGACCGACACCATAAGGGTTCGGAAACCCGATAGGCCGGTGCTTAGAACCCTATCAAACAAGAACAGACTCTAGGCTCCGCCTATCGAAGTTCCCGCCCCCTTATAGTTCGGGAACACAACAACCTCGGTACAACACGCAGAAGACACCAACAGGGCCCGAAAGTCCGGGAGACCTACACCTACAACCCTATCAAACAAGAACAGGTTCCAGGCTCGGCCCCCGTGGCTTTCGTCCCGACAAAGGAACGGCCCCTAGAACCCAGACCACTCGAATCCTTTCGAGTGGGGAGATTTACAGGAAAAGGTGACATTTGTTATTGAAAATCATTTTGATCTAGAAGAAATCCATATTTAATGATTTTAGTTCTTTTTAGGAAAAACAATTAGAAAAATAAGTGTTTTACCCAAACCCCGAAGGGCTGATGCCTTTGTCCAATCAAACAAGAACAGACTCCAGCGGCCCTTCGATGCTTGGAAGAAAACATTGGTAGACTAAAATCATGTGTATGTCGAAAAGGGTTCTGGGTTCTAGGTCCGGCTAACACTAATAAACTACTACCACTAACACAGTGGCGACAACCCCAAACAGGGGAAAACAAGACCTCCCGGAATCACCGTTTACCCAAACGGTTCCCGGTACAGACAAGCAATCCGCTACATCTACCAGACTCCACTCTGCTCCCAAGCACGAGTGCAAATGCATCCCACACTAAAAAGAAGTCCCGACCGCTCGGCCCACTACCCGGGCGAGGATAACACTAAGTCCAGGAATGAAACATAAAGTGTGGATGTCTAAACATAAATAACCCTAGCCCAAGTGAGGGTTTTCTACTAGTCTGGTTACACATGCAACATATGACGGGGGTGCTAGGTCAGGTTCCAAGAGAACAAATATTTAACAGGTAGAAGGAAGCAGAAGAGATCAACAGATAATTACAAGGAATAATAACATTCACATTCTAGCATGCTACCCAGTCCAAACACTATCATGCATGATTCTATATCAATAGAATTAGAGCACAGTCCATTGATCCTGAAAGCAAAGCCACCCACTGAAGTGCTGAACTGCCCGAAGCTCCACAGCTGAAATACCAAACTAACAGCAACTCACGACCCGTAAGCTCAATACAGTCCAAATCCCACCTGGGTACAACATAGGCTACAGTTAACTTAAATCCCCAAGATCTGCCCAAAAGCACACGCTAAATTTTTAGCTGCAAAGAAGCAATATTTCACCTGTAGAAAGTGCTCAATAAATCCCAGTAAAAATATCCCCGCGTTCTTCACGCGATAGCTTCGAAACGAGTACCTGCACCCCAAAACGGAGTCCCCGTAGGCCAAGTTACAAATTCCACAATATCGGCGCGCAGAAATCCAAAACCAAATAACTGTAAACTCCTGTACAGATAAAAGGGAATGTACACTTCGGGGAAGCCTCCAAAAATCCAAGAAAAAAATACGGCGGACGATCCTTGCGTCGAGTAGATGAAAAAAGTCTATAAGAGCGTCTCAATCCGATGCCCGGTTGCGGAGATAAAAAATCCGGCAAGGTGTCGCTGTCCAAAACTCCATCAGAAGGGGGGTCCCAGTAAGTATGGAGAAACTCCTCGAAACGAGCAAAAACTAGGGGAAGTAGAAAATACCAATATCGTAGCTCTGCCAGTTACGAATCCACGGTGCAAGAATCGCCTGATCGGAGGTCGGAGTAGGCCGGGGGAGCTCGTGCACCGAAACGCGACGAGAAGAACACAAACGGACGAGTGTCGCGCCGCGCAACCGCTCCAACGAAACACTCGCACGCAAACGAGGTTCGCGACGCGTCGCCGCACCTCACGCAACCACCTCCCTCACTCCCTCTCGCTCACGGTGAAGAAGAAAAGGAAAAAAAAGAGAATGGCGTGCGGGTGAGGAAGAAGAAGAAAAGAAAGAGGGAGAGAGAAGGTCCACGGGGCGCGTCCACGGCCCCGCGTCCACGGCAACCAAACAATCAGGGGGCTACAACCGGCCGGTCCACGGCCAAAACGTGCACCAGGCGCAGCGAGCCCCGCCCGCGCCACGTGGGACGTGCCACCGCGCGCCACGCGGCCGCGCAGCCGTCACGCGCCACACGCGGGCGCGTGACACCCAGCGCCGCGCCAGCAGGCGCGGGCAACGCGTCCGTGACACGGGCGCCGTGCCCGCCCCAACGCGCCCCGGCTGCGGCCACGAGTGGCGAGCCCGCACGTGGCGGGCTCCGCGCACTCCGCGACGAAGCAGCGTCCCCGCCGTAACGCCTCGGGAATTGAGGCCGCCTCCTCGGGTTCCGTGCCGCGGCCCACCTCGAAAAACGTGCCGCTTGCCTCGAAAAACGCGCACTCACCGGAGCTCCAAAACCAACAAATAAATAGTCCATTCTTAGCGATTTCGCGCAATGAATCCAAAAACGATGTCCGTTTCTCCAAATTCTCATCCAAAAATTTGCCGAATGCCCACTCAATCCGATTTTTACGCCGGGTCCATATCTGAAGTCCGATTTGTCCAATTGCGCACAAACACCACCAACACACCACACAAGCTTCGAAAGCTGCCCGAACAACCAGAAACTCCCATGGGAACAGGTCCTCACGACAGGCTTCTTGTTTACGGCTGTATTCTTTCTTCCACCAGTGTTGAGTTATCATATAGAGGCATATTAGGGATAGCACTTTATCAGTTGCTTTATTTATCTGCATCCCCTTTCTTCTCCTTCCCTTTTTGCCTCTGATCACCTGGTGGGCATATCTGAGCTGAGGCTTTACCCACTAGGGGAGGCTACTGTTTATAGTAGTACTTACCCCCATTGTTTTTCTTGTTTCTTTCTCTTCCCTTGTTTTGCAGAGTCCTCAGTGGGAGTTGCTGGGCCGTCAGCAACTGATCGAGGTAAGCGATTGCGGACTAGATAGAGAGCCACCGAGGGTCGTAGCTGGAGATTTTTGGGTACCAGGACTTCTCAGACAGTGTTTTGTTTTCTTTTTGGGGACTGGCTTCTGCCAGCTGTTTGTATTATAGTGGTGAGCTGGGAGAGACATCTGTATTTTATTTTACTGTTGTACCTTTTACTTCCAGCATCTGTCTGAGATACAGTAGTTTTAGTTTAGCTCTGATTATTATGCTCTTTTATTATTTTTCTTATCTGAGCAGGTTACCGACGCTTCGTGTATGTGGGAAATACCGCATGCACGGCGGATCTGTGGACGGGCCCGGGTTCTGGTTTACACCCGGGGCGTGACAGATTAAGTTGGTATCAGAGCTTAGGGATAGGTCAGTTGGGACTTAGGAAACCCTAGGCTTTTGGACAGACCCTAGGATTATAGGGCGTGAGTGGCGTGACTTGTTGCGAAAGTCGGTGATTTTTATAGTTAACTCTTCCTGTGAGTGAAGAGTGATCGACATAGTCTATTTCTGTTGAACCATTATGTTGGCTGCAGACAACATAAGGTTACAGAAATAGGGGGATGTCTTTTGACTTTCGCCAGATTGGGTCGTGTGGGGTTTTGTTGCTGATGTTTGGTTTCTTGTGGCAGGATGCCTCCTCGACGTCGGATTCCCACTCGGGGTGTCCCTTCGCCCCCTGTTGAGCCAGAGCAGCCTACACCACCCGAGCTTACTGAGTTGAGGGCCTTGGTGGCCCAGTTGGCGGAGGGTCAGCGCCGCCAGGAGCAGAGGATTGAGCAGCTGCTTGCTCAGAGGGAGGCACCACCCCCAGCTGTTCCTGAGGTCCCTGTGCCTCTTGTTGCACCTTTTGTGCCGTCAGCGCCATCTTCGAGTAGCGGGGCTCCTGCGGCATTCAGCCTTTGACTGCGGAGGAGGAGCGGGATTTTGCTGACAAACTCGCTGCGTTTGTTAAGCGGGGACCACCTAGATTCTCGGGGCGGGATGCTCAGCCCCGGGCTGTTGGGATTTGGCTTTCTGCGATGGAGAAGCTTTTTCGGGACTTCTTCATCGACCCGAAGTATCGAGTGCACATGGCGGTGCACTGTTTGGACGGAGATGCTGATTTTTGGTGGCAGCGAGTTGAGCCACTGGAGTTCCGGATCACCGGCAGTTACCTTGGGAGGAGTTCAGACGGATGGTGTTGGACACCTATTTCTCTACCAGTGTGAAGAAGAAGTTGGAGGACGATTTGAAGAATCTGCAGCAGGGCGATCGACCGGCCCATGCCTATTTTCAGGAGTTCAGGGAGTTGCTGAACTGTGTGCCCTACGTCGCTCGTGACGGTCCGCACCAGGTTGAGTTGTTCGAGGGAGGCCTTCGTCCAGAGATTTACACACTTGTGCATGCTCAGAGATTTCAGACCCTGGAGGCAGCCGCAGAGCATGCACAGTGGGTGGAGAGAGGCGATCAGGAGGTGGCCAGACGGAGGGCCGCGGTCGCGCAGAGTTCCGACAGGAAGCGACCAGCCCCAGAGGACGGGGGACAGGCCAGCTCATGGAGACCGCCACGGCCGCCGCAGTCCCAGTCTTATGGCCGTGGGCGATCTGAGAGGAGAGGGCCTGGGGACCCCAGAGACCGCAGCAGCATCAGCAGCAGCACCAGCAGCAGAGATCGCAGCAGAGGCAGCAGAGATCTCAGCAGCAGTCCTCGAGACAGCAGCAGCAGCAGCAGCGAGACAGCCCCGATCTTCTGACCGATGTATTTTCTGTGGAGGTCAGCATGCCGCCATTACTTGTGACCAGAGATGGGGTCGATGCTTTCGTTGTGGACAGCCAGGGCATGTGCGAGCTACTTGCCCCCTTACTACTTCCTCGGCACCTTCTTCGGCATCGGTTCCATATCCCCCTCAGCAGCAGCGGCCACCAGCTCAGCGGCCTTATGCTCCAGCGAGCAGGCCGTCCACTTCTTATCCTGTGGATTCTCGACCTCCAGCACCGAGCGGGCGGGTGTATGCCGCCCAGTTGGCGGATTCTTCAGCGGCAGACCAGGTGGTGGCAGGTATTATTCTACTCTTTGGTATTCGGGCTCGCTCTTTATTCGACACTGGAGCATCTCATTCTTTCATTAGTCGAGCATTTGCATCCCTGCATGGTCTAGAGGTAGAGTCCTTGTCACATGCATTAGAGGTGCGGATTCCTGATCATATTTTGCATGTCGAGGAGCGTTGTGTGGCTTGCCCAGTGCAGTTGGGGCCTTGGATTTTGCCTGCAGACTTGCTTGTTTTGCAGCAGCTCCAGGATTTTGATTTGGTGCTAGGGATGGATTGGCTGTCGCGGTATTCCGCCACTATCGACTGCAGAGAGAGGACGGTGACTCTTCGCGAGCCAGGACAGGAGGAGTTCATCTTCAGAGGCTGCCAGAGCACGCTGTTCGCAGCGACCATTTCCTCGGCCAGAGCTAGGAGGATGATGAGTAGGGGTTGCACTGCCTTTTTGGCCACTGTGGTGGAGGTGCCTACGGCGGCACTGGGACTCGAGGATATCCCTATTGTCCGCGAGTTCCCAGATGTATTTCCCCCTGAGTTGACGACGATGCCGCCGGAGAGGGAGATTGAGTTCGTGATTGATGTAGTTCCTGGAACTGCACCAATCTCAAAGGCACCCTATAGGATGGCGCCAGCTGAGTTGAGGGAGTTGAAGGCCCAGCTTCAGGATCTTTTGGATAGGGGCTTCATCCGACCCAGTGTTTCTCCGTGGGGAGCGCCTGTGTTGTTTGTGAAGAAGAAGGATGGGTCACTGCGGTTGTGTGTGGATTATAGGGAATTGAACAAAGTGACCATCCGGAACAAGTATCCCCTCCCCCGGATTGATGATTTGTTTGATCAGTTACAGGGAGCATCGGTGTTCTCGAAGATTGATCTGCAGTCCGGTTACCACCAGCTGAGGGTGAGGGCCGAGGACATCTCCAAGACGGCTTTCAGATCGCGGTACGGGCATTATGAGTTTACTGTGATGCCTTTTGGGTTGACAAATGCCCCTGCCGCATTCATGGACTTGATGAACAGGATTTTTCAGCCGTTTTTGGACCGGTTTGTGGTGGTGTTTATAGATGATATTTTGATCTACTCCCGGAGTGATTTGGAGCACGAGGAGCACTTGAGGACCGTGCTACAGCTTCTGCGAGAGAAGAAGCTGTATGCTAAGTTCAAAAAGTGCGAGTTTTGGCTCCGGGAGGTTGCTTTTCTGGGTCATGTTGTTTCAGCTGCTGGAGTGGCGGTGGATCCGGCCAAGGTGGATGCTATTCGAGATTGGCCGAGGCCGACGACTATCACCGAGGTGCGGAGCTTTCTTGGTTTGGCGGGCTACTATCGGCGTTTTGTGGAAGGCTTTGCGAAGCTTTCCTCTCCCCTCACTCGTCTGACCAGGAAAGGAGTTAAGTTTGTTTGGAGCGAGACTTGCCAGAGCTGTTTTGAGGAGCTGAAGCAGAGATTGATGACCGCTCCAATCCTTGCCCTCCCTGTTATGGGGGAAGGATTTGTGATTTACAGTGATGCCTCACATAGTGGTCTGGGGTGTGTGTTGATGCAGCAGGGTAGGGTGATTGCCTATGCTTCGCGGCAATTGAAGGACTATGAGAAAAATTACCCTACTCATGATCTGGAGTTGGCAGCGGTGGTGTTTGCTCTGAAGCTGTGGCGGCATTACTTGTATGGTGAGCATTGCGAGATATATACTGATCACAAGAGCTTGAAGTATCTGTTCACCCAAAAGGAGCTGAATTTGAGGCAACGCCGGTGGTTGGAGCTGCTAAAGGATTATGATCTGAGTATCCTTTATCACCCCGGCAAGGCCAATGTTGTGGCGGATGCTTTGAGCAGGAGGACGAGTCTGAGCTTATTGATCTCGCAGCAGGCGCCGTTGGTCGAGCAGATGAGGCGATTACAGCTGGAGGTAGTATCCCCTGGGGTCTCTGCTAGACTCATGTCTATGGTCTTGCAGCCCACTCTGTTGGAGAGGATCAGGGACACTCAGAGTGAGGACCCCCACTTGACGAGGATCAGGACGCAGCTTCAGGCGGATCAGACAGGGGATTTTTCTGTGGATAGCTCGGGAGTACTGCGGTACAGGGACCGAGTGTGTGTGCCTATGGATCAGGAGATTAGAGATCAGATTTTGAGGGAGGCCCATCATACACCTTATACCGTCCACCCTGGAGGTACTAAGATGTATAAGGACCTCAAGGCACAGTTTTGGTGGCCCGGAATGAAGCGGGACATTGGGAGATTCGTAGCTCACTGTTTAACTTGTCAGCAAGTGAAAGCAGAGCATCGCGTCCCTGCTGGCAAGTTGCAGAGTCTTCCAATTCCCGAGTGGAAATGGGACCACGTCACTATGGATTTCGTCACTGGATTGCCGAGGGCGCAGAGCGGGGCAGATGCGATCTGGGTTATTGTTGACAGACTCACCAAGTCGGCGCACTTCTTACCGGTTCAGATGACTTGGTCATTGGAGCATTTGGCACAGTTATATATGGATGAGATAGTGAGGCTTCACGGCATACCTGCTTCGATTGTGTCAGATCGAGACCCGAGATTCGTATCACGCTTTTGGGGGAGTTTGCATTCTGCATTGGGGACTCAGCTCAGGTTTAGCACCGCTTTCCACCCACAGACCGATGGGCAGTCAGAGCGCACCATACAGACCCTCGAGGATATGCTTAGAGCGTGCGTTATGGATTTTGGAGGAGGGTGGTACCGGCACTTATCTTTGGTTGAGTTCGCGTACAACAACAGCTATCAGGCGAGCATCCAGATGGCTCCGTTTGAAGCGTTGTATGGACGCAAGTGTCGGTCTCCCTTATATTGGAGTGACGTGGGTGAGAGGAGGACTTTGGGACCGGAGTTACTTTTGGAGGCAGAGGAAAAAGTCAGGATTATTCGCCGGCATCTTGAGACAGCCCAGAGTCGTCAGAAGAGCTACGCAGATACTCGACGGCGAGACCTGGAGTTTCAGGTTGGTGATCATGTCTTCTTGAAGGTCTCGCCCTCGAAAGGGGTCCGGAGATTTGGAGTACGGGGGAAGCTCAGTCCCCGCTTTATTGGACCCTTTGAGGTACTTGACAGAGTTGGTCCTGTGGCATACAGAGTTGCCTTACCCCCGCGCCTGGCCGGAGTTCATGATGTCTTCCACGTCTCAGCTCTGAGGAGATATGTTTTTGACCCGTCGCACGTGATTGACTTCACTTCGTTGGAGATCGGCGAGGACTTGGTCTACGAGGAGCGCCCGTTGCGGATTCTTGCTCGTGAGGTGAGGGAATTGCGCAATCGGGCCATTCCATATGTGAAGATCCTGTGGAGCAATCATGAGGAGCGAGAGGCTACATGGGAGCTGGAGACAGAGATGAGAGATGCCTACCCCTTCTTGTTCGAGGCCGCAGTTTGAGGTACGTCTGCTTTGTTTATCTTGTTTCGGGGACGAAACTTTTTTTAGTGGGGGAGGATGTAGTACCCCGAACCCCCATGCAGCTTTTTCCCGTGAATCCACTGTTTAAACACCTGTTGATGGTGTATCTGGCCCATAGTGCATCAAAGGGATGCCACAGATGGACCCTGTGAGCTTTGGTTAGCTGTTTTGGCCTTCGGCTGCTTTTGCCGAATTTTAGAAAAGGATTTAGGCCAAACGGAGGATGGATTTGGATTCAGCGCGGAAAAACGCTTGAGATTGGCTTTTTGTTTGCCCAATTCTGAGTCCGGATGTCCAAAAGCGGACTCCCGGAAGTTTTGGCAGTTTTTGGCGCTTGCGGGAGCCTCCGGCAAATTTTGGAGGCGGAATTTGGCAAAACGGACCTCGTTTTTGGAATCAGCGCGCGAAAACGGTCAAGATGGGCTATTTACTTGTCATTTTTGAGCTTGCGGGTACTGTTCACGCCGGAACAGTGTCGCCGGCGATCGCCGGCGGCGGCGGGGCGGCGGCGGGCAGCGCCGGCGGGCGGCGGCGCGGCCTCGGGCAGGCGGCAGGCGGCGGCGCGCGGCGCGGGCAGGGCGCGGGCAGGCGCCCGGGCGCGCGGGCAGGCGCGCGGTCCACGGCGGCGCGCGTGCACCAGGCGGTGCCACGTGGCGAGGCCTTGTTGGTCCGGTTCTGTGCTCCCGGTCCACGCAACCGGCGGAGACGGTGACCGGGGCAGGTGGCCGTACGCCCGGGTCAGCCGCGACGTGCGCGGTCCACGGCGCGACGTGCGCGGTGCACGGGTTGCCGGGCCACGTGGCGCGCGCCATTGGCGGGCTCTGGTGCTCCGGGTGCAGCGGGGTCTGAGGGAGTGGTGGACTGGGCTGCGCGGTGGACCGGGCCGCACTGTGCGCGCCCGGAAGTTCTGGGCCGGGCCGCACTGTGCGCGCCCGAAATGGGCCGGGCGCCCGAAAGTGAGGACTCATTGGGTATTAATCCAATTGTTTTTCCCTCAGCCTATTTAAAGCCAATCCGAGCCCACTCTTTTGGGTTTTTTCTCCCAAACCGAGCCTCTTCAGCCCAAGCACCCTTAAGCAAAGATTTTCATCTTTTTGTGCTTGATCTCCCTGCCAAGTTTCAAGAGTTTTGGAGGCACGAATCCCGAGGTTCCCCATTTTACGGTGCGGCGCGACGTTGCTTCCTAGTGTTCTTCTTCGGCGCAGCGATCGTATTTTTGCTCCCCTGGGCTACCCCGACATCATTTTCCTGTGATTCTTGCACCAGTGGACTCCTAAGAGGTAGGACTTCATCTTTCGTTTTGGTCGCGCTTTCCCGTTTCGAGGTTTTGGCACGGATCCCGAGGCAAACAGTGACCCCTTTTTCTGTGTGGATTTCCTTGACAGCAGCGGAGTATTTCGGCCATATCTTTGCGCACGAGCGTCTGACGGAAACGAGCTTATACAACTTTTTCATCTACGGATCGCAAGGAACGCGCTCGTATTTTTATTGGATTTTTGTGAATTTTATTTCGAGGTGAAAATTACTGTTTTCTCAGTGAACAGTAATCAGTCCTTAATACAGATTTTTGTGTGAGAGTGCCCCCTTGCCGAATTTTTATCTTGATGTACAGAACTCGGATTTGGGCGTGCAAGGTACCGTTTCGAAGCTATCGACGCGAGGATCGCCGTGATATTTTTATTGGAATTTTCTGGGCAATTTCTGCAGGTGATAATTAACAGTTTGAATTCGAGGTTGTATGTGATTATTAGTGCTATATTTGGGAGCCTAAGTGTAATTAGTGAGCTTTGTACTGTACCAGGAGTATTTCGGGTGTGCTGAAATTGTGGAAGCAAGGATTTGGAGTTTTGGTATTTTCTAGCTGTACGGACTTGGACAGTTGCACTTCAGGTGGGTGGTTGTTGTACTCCTCTCTTTGTATGCCCACTAGGAATATCAGAGTACCCTTGCTATGACAATGCTAAATGTGTTGATTGGTAGACTTGCATGCTCTAGGAAATTGATTATTGGTTATCAGATCTCTAATAAATTATTGTTAGATTAATCACTCGATTTAATCGCTTATTGATTCTGGACTGTATACTTGGAGACAAATAGAAATAGAGGACTGCAAAACTGATGTTTGTTCATGTGAGACGGTCACCCTAGCTTATGTCACTTCAAACTGTTTATACTTGGAAATTGGACAAAATATTGGAACACTGCATGATTAAATTGGTCACATAATTATGTCATCTTTTACTGCTACACTATTTTGGGACTTGACTTAGGAGAAACCATGCTTTTGCTCTTTTCTTCTTCCATTGTTGGCACTTGCGGCTTAGTCGCTCAGGTTCGAGCGTCTGTTGGACAGTGTAGTCAGGTATTGGGGATTTGGGACAGGTTAGGGGTATGGCAGGGTGTTGCGGCGACCACGGATCTTGGGTGGTTGACCGGTTTGTACTATTGCATCAGATTGGGTGTTTTGGGGATCGGGCTTTCTTTAGTGGAGGGTTGTTCCCACTTCTGTGAGTCTCGATCCAGTCCTGCTATTATGAGACAGTGGTTACTGATGTGATACAGTGATATTTTACTCGTGTGGGTCGCTCCCCTCGAGTGCCACTCCGGAGTAGGCTTTCCACGGTGCAGAGCGCCGGGCACCAGGCTGGGTTCTTGAGTTCGATGGCAGAGCAGGCAGTGCCAGTGTTCACTGGCGGTCAGATTGGGTCATTTGGACAGGCTTCTTGATTACTGATGCATTCACTTTCTCCATCCAGTGTTGAGTTATCATATAGAGGCATATTAGGGATAGCACTTTATCAGTTGCTTTATTTATCTGCATCCCCTTTCTTCTCCTTTCCCTTTTCGCCTCTGATCACCTGGTGGGCATATCTGAGCTGAGGCTTTACCTACTAGGGGAGGCTACTGTTTATAGTAGTACTTACCCCCATTGTTTTTCTTGTTTCTTTCTCTTCCCTTGTTTTGCAGAGTCCTCAGTGGGAGTTGCTGGGCCGTCAGCAACTGATCGAGGTAAGCGGATTGCGGACTAGATAGAGAGCCACCGAGGGTCGTAGCTGGAGATTTTTGGGTACCAGGACTTCTCAGACAGTGTTTTGTTTTCTTTTTGGGGACTGGCTTCTGCCAGCTGTTTGTATTATAGTTGTGAGCTGGGAGAGACATCTGTATTTTATTTTACTGTTGTACCTTTTACTTCCAGCATCTGTCTGAGATACAGTAGTTTTATTTCAGCTCTGATTATTATGCTCTTTTATTATCTTTTCTTATCTGAGCAGGTTACCGACGCTTCGTGTATGTGGGAAATACCGCATGCACGGCGGATCTGTGGACGGGCCCGGGTTCTGGTTTACACCCGCGGCGTGACACGGATACTTTGTCTACCGGAAATTCGGTATTTTCTAAAGAGCTTCGAAAAGAATATAAGTATATCAACTTCATTGTCTGCTACAACATTCTTCCCAATATGAATACAAAGGTTCTTCGATGGGATAGGATGTTATTTCTTTATCTTCTTGGGAACCCAGTCGCTGCAATGGGAGCAAACTTGAACATTCCGTATCTCATTTGGGCTAGGATGACGCGATATGTCGACCACTCTCACCCCACAGAGAGACTACCATACCCTATGATAATCATGCGCATCCTTAGAAAGTTTAAAGTGGATACAAGTGCGAGCTCTTACATGTATAGTTTGGGGACCATTAATGAGACAACTATTGTAAAATCTCTATCGACAAAGCAAGATGATCCTCCATCTCCTCCAATCAGACAACGGGCTCGACATCAAGCAACTTCTTCTACAGCCCCTGTTCCTCCATCACAGCAGGCACCTCCATCCACTTCTGAGGATGATGCTTCTGTCAGCTCTATCTTTAAAGAACAACAGCGGCTTTCAAATGAACAAGAACGCATGTCGGCTGAGTTCACTGAAATGAGAGGAGAACTGCAAGTAGTGAAAAAAGAACTGGAAATCATCACTGCATCCCAAATCACTTTGACCAAGTCCGTCTCTTCTATGAAGAAACTGATGAAGAAAATGTTTGCAAAAATGGGATGCACCACTTCTGATTCTGACTCTCAAGAATAAATTTCTGTTCTAACTTTGCAGGTTTTTCACTTTTTGTTTATCTTTTTAACTCCCTTTTGTTTTGTAATTATTGGCTTTGTTTTGTGACAAAAAGGGGGAGAGAGTTAGAGAGAACTTGAACAATGAATGATGAACAATGAATGATGAACAATGAATGATGTGAACTTTGTGAATATCAAGGTAAGTATGACTTCAACTCAACTTTGGTTTTTTCTCTTGTGATTTGTTGCATGTCCCTACTAACTATTCGACTAACTATTTGGGCATGTAATATGACTAACAAGTTGATGTTGGACTAACACTTTGTGACATTTGGTTTTGAATGCTTAGAAGATATGTTGGTTTTTAACTATGATTCTCTTACATATCTGAATTCTTCAAATGTCATGATGAGAATAAACTCTATCTCTGTACTTGGTTTTGTATGTTTCAATTCTTGAGGTATCTAACGATTTTGTTTGTCAAGAATGCTTTCTTTGTGCAGAGATTACAGATGTCTAAGTCTAGAGTCTGTTTTAGGAGTTTATCTCATGTTTTTAATTTTTGGATCTCCATTGTAAATTTTTGTTGTATGGTGATAGCAACAAAAATATCTTTTTGAATTTTCTTTTGTGGATTTGTGTTTTGTCACGAAACCGCCAAAGGGGGAGATTGTTACGGAATTTGAGTTGGCGTATTTCGTGAATGTGTTAAGTCTTGAAGATTGAAGATGAAGAAACTTTGGATCATATACCTCAATCTCAAGAAAGAAGAATTCAAAAGGATCAGGTACGTTTAACTAAAGATTTTGATGATCCGAATACTTCTTATAGTGTAGAAACACCTGGAAGAATGTTTAATTGCATAAACATCAAAAACTGGACATGGGACATGTTCAGGATCCGGATCGGCTTGCAATCCGGATCCCGAAGGGTGTTTGTTCATACACTGGTTCAATCCGGATCGCAGCATTCTTGATCCGGATCCCGAACACAGTTTTACCTTTTGCTTGCACGATCCGGATCAGGAATTGCAATCCGGATCCCGAACATGATGTTTTGGTAAAACTGTATGAACGATCCGGATCGGGGACTACGATCCGGATCCCGAACAGCATTTTTCTGGAAATCGTCTTTCTTGCTTCTGCAATCCGGATCGCCAATTCCAATCCGGATCGCCGTCGGTAAAAATTTCCAGAAAAGGCTGTTTTTGATCCTATCTTCTTCCAATGGTTTCTAACCTATAAATAGGCCCTATATTCATTTCTAGGGCATCCGCTATTACAAGAAAAAATAGCCGAAAAGAAAAATCCACATATAGAGAAGAAAGGAAATCAATAGATTTATTCTATGTTTCTTCATCTATATTGATTGATTTGATTCTAGGTTTTCCATACTCACATTTTGAGTAGAATCAAATCAATGAATACTTAGATGGTATTTCCGATCTATTCTTGATCTAAGTATTCGGCGGATCATCACCACCCAAACAAACAACGATTTACCCCAAAATCGGCGCGTGGACTCGCGTGGCCTTGTGGATTCAAGGTGCAACCGCTCTCGTGGATTCGGAGCGAGGTACGTTCGTGGATTCGAAGCGTGCTACTGGGTGAAGACCGTGGATTCGGTCGGACGTCGTGGACTCGACGTTGGACGCTGTGGATTCAGCGTTGGGCGCGGATCGTGGATTCGAGAAGCGTCGTGGAGCGAGCGGAGAAGATCTACTAGGAGCGTATGGTAAAAGGTTGAGTCGTCTGTGAGTACGTTATATCACCTTGTACGTGTGTTAATTCTAGTGGATTTCGCCGTGTTATCGGTCCCGTGGTTTTTTACTCCGGTTTGGAGTTTTTCCACGTAAAAATCTTGCGTGTTCTTTTATTTTTCCGCATTGGGTTTTATTGCGCAATGATTTTTTGAGTGTTTATTGTTTACACCTATTCACCCCCCTCTAGGTGTTTTTTCCCCTATTTACATCCATTTACTTATAACCCAACATGCCAGACCCGCCATGTAGTAACCGTGAATTTTAAAAATCCAAAATATAAGCTTAAATAATTCCTGAATTATTTAAATGGCAAAATTGTGGAAATTAGTGGGTCAATAGTGGCCCAGAAATGTTGACTTTTGATCGGGGTCTGATCTGGAAAATCCGAGATCACCATTGCGATCGTCTCGTCGAAACATAGAAGTTTCATATTCATATGTTTTCGATCCGACGATCGGATCTTCCAGAAATCAGCGATGAAAAAGTGGGCCCCACAACTTAAGTTGTGAATAGTAACCTTTATTTTAATTCACCTTGGATCACTAATGGCCGAATCATTGTTTTAAACTTTAACATAGGGGTATTAGTAATGGACTCTAGCTAATTTCGACGTTCTGAACGCGATGGCACTGACGGTTTTCGCATTTGGCGACCCGGGTGCATCGGGATGCGTGCAACACACTGCACTTTGTTGAATTTTATTTCCCGAGAATTTATCCGAGCGTCGAACAAACCAAGCGAACACGCTACCTGACAGGTCTCGACGAGCCGGACGTCGTGGCGAAGTCCGTTTCGCGAAACGACGATCGGATTGTCTTGAAATACGTGAAAAGTGGCCAAAATGCAATTTTTTCCATATGAAACCTAATATTTTATGTACCGTAGTGTATGGGACTTAATCTATAGGGTCCTAGGTGCATTTTGTACCAACAATTGAGATCTCGGATGACCTAAGTTGGTGTGAACCCGGTTTGAGGAGATTTACTCAAGAGACCTTACATTTAATTGGAACTTGCCTCTTGGTCTCCTTGGATCCAAATACGAGGAGTCATGTTGGGACTCAGGCACCATTTAGTTTCCCTGCCATCTCCAGACCAAGCCCCGAGTGTAGTTAGCCAAGGACACCAAACCATAAAGAGAAATAATCCGGAGAGAGAAAGAGAGAGGGAAGTTGGAACCAACCTTTATCAAAATTGTTTTGGAGCTTGGGAGGGGTTCATCTGTGCCTGAGGACTCTGCTGGAACTTGCCGTGGCCGCGCGTGCAAGAGGAGTAAGTTCCGGCTTCATCCTATCTTCCCCGAGCTCGGCAAGGTAAGGATCTCCAACCTTTGTTAGTTTGAACCCGGGGCCCATAGCAGTAGGTTCTGTATGTCCTAAGCGTGCCCCCTGCAAAGCCCGAGCCTCCCATGCACGCTGCATGGCCGGCGGGGGCAAGGTTGGCCGGAACCCTAGTGCTAGCTCCGCCTCTTAAGAACCCCGCAACCACTTGACATAATCGCACCAAAATTGGTGTGCCAGAACTGTAGAACATTTAGATCAAATCTGCAAAGTTGGAGGAGTTGTGGTCAAGCCGTTTGGGAGAAAACTTATGCCCTAGAAATCGGTTTTTTTTAGAAGGTTGGCCGAGCCTCTTGCTCCGGCGCCGGCGGGCTTCCCCGACGCCGGCCACCTGCCCAGAACACTTGTAGGACCAAGGGGAGTGCAACTATGCCGTTGCATGGCTTCCATGCATCATGAAAGTCATGATGCCATGGATGACCCGAATTCAAGCTCCATCGTGGCCGCCGGCGCTCCGGCCACTTCCGGCCGGGGAGGGTTGGTTGGGAAGTTTCCTGAGATGGGTCAGAAGCTTTCCATCCAAGTTGGAGGGATCCAAAATGGCTCGGTTGAATTCCGCCATTAGAGGTGGAGGAGCTCGAAACCGAGCTCACTCCCCAGCCGCCGCCGCCGCACCCCGACGCCGGGCTCAGATTCAGAAAGCTTCACTTTGAGTTTTGGGGAGGTTCTATGAATTTGGTTGGACCCAGAACCCTGGTTGCGTAATCACGAATTTCAATGTTGAACCCTTTTCTTCTTCCCGAGCTCCGGCCATCCGAGGGCTTATTGCCTGCTCCAGGTTGGGGGGAATGGCTTAGAATAGTTAGTAGAAACTTTTGCTCCAAGAAGTTTGGCTCCAGGTGCTGTGTACATGAAGAAATTGTTTACTTTCTTGCATGTGTGTGTGTGTATGAAAGATGCATGCCACCTGTTTGATTAAATGCCGCAAAGAGAATTGGGTTGGAATTTGACAATACTGCAAATAGCAAACTTGTTTCCAATATTCCCCTGAGCTTGGTGCTCACCTCAGATCAAAAGGATTCTGTGTGGAATGTGTAGAGTTATTTAGGATCCACAAGGATCTAAATAGGTACTATCAAACACCTAGAGGGGGGTGAATAGGTGTAATATTATAAAAACCAATCTCAGTGCACAAATAAAAAATAATGCGGAAAATAAAAATCAACACACCGAGATTTACGTGGAAACTCCAATCCAGGAGAAAAACCACGGGACCAACACGCAATAACAATCCACTAAGAAATGAAGAATAACAAGGTGATTACCGACTCCACGGACTCGACCCCTCCTTCAACTTCTTCGGACCTTGCGCTGACCGGTTGGATGTCCACGCAATAACAATCCACTAAGAAAAGAAGAATAACAAGGTGATTACCGTCTCCACGGATTTAACCCCTCCTTCAATTTCTTCGGACCTTGCGCTCCAACGTTTGCACGTCCACTGCCCACGTTCGAATCCACGAACGCCACTCGAATCCACGAGCACACGTTTCGAATCCACGAAACGCCTTTAGCACACCGAATCCACGATGCCACGTCGAATCCACGACGCAAACTCAGCCGATAAAGAATATTGGCTTCGATGGTGATCCTTTGCTTAGATTATCAATGAAGATCCATGGGAAAAATCTCTAAGCAAAGATTAGATCAATTCGACAAAAGATATGTTCTTGAAAGAACCATCGAATTGACCTAAAAGAGGCTATAAAGAGGAACGGTAAAAACCTAGCCTCTAGGGTTGCTCTCAAGTGTTTTATAAATTGATCGGCCGTGCTCCCCACGTTTTTGAGAAACCCTAAATGTCTATTTATAGTTTAGAAACCTTTGGAAAGAGATAAGAATCAAAAACTTACCTTATCTGGAAATTTTCAGGACGGCGATCCGGATCGGATTTACTGCGATCCGGATCGTCGTAACGAGATTGACGATTCCAGAAAACCAAGGGTTCGGGATCCGGATTGCAAGGTCCGATCCGGATCGTTCATGCAATTCAGCAAAATCTCATGTTCGGGATCCGGATCGGAATGGCCTGTGATCCGGATTGAAATTGCCAATGAACAATCACCCTTCGGGATCCGGATCGAAATGTCTGATCCGGATCCTGAACATGTCCCATGTCCAGTTTTTGATTTTTATGCAATTAAAAATTCATCCAAGTGTTTCTACACTATAAGAAAGTATTCGGATCACCAAAATTATTTAGTTAAACATACCTGATCCTTTTGAATACTTTCTTCTTGAGATTGATGTAACTGATCCACAATTCTTCATCTTCAATCTTCAAGACTCAAGACACTGAGTGTCAACTTGAGCTCTTGTTGAATCTTCTCTAAGTCTTTGATTGCTGATTGACAATTTGATCCCTTTAAGACTCCGACTCAACTCACTGACTTGACTCACGAAATATGCCAACACCAAAAAGCCGTAACAATCTCCCCCTTTGGCAATTTCGTGACAAAACCCAAAAATACATAAAACGCTCAAGTCACTCATCTTAAACCAAAAAGTCGAAATTCAATGTCATCACCAAAACATTGATTTTCTTTGCGTGAAAGATCCAATAAATACAAAATTACAATTGAACCAAACAGTCCTAGAACATACTCTATGTGACACCCCCGGAATTTGGATTAGTCCTCTATATAAATGATATAATAGGACTAAAATCTCTAACCCGGCTATAGCATTTTGGATGGTAGCAAGATCCAAGAGGAACATGAGAGTTATGCGTGCTAGAGCTAGAGTAGTTCTAGGATGGGTGACCCCCTGGGAAGTGGGGCGTCACAGTGCGAGGTCGGCGCGCCAATTGAGGACCGGAATTGGGAATACCGATTTCACAGTGGAGTGCAGGAATTCGGGTACACTTGGATCAGGTGTGTTTTCAAATTACAGCGAATTTCGGGAGGTTCCGGGCTGACGCGGGGGACCCGAAGGCGAAAAGTGAGTCGGAACTGACAAATTTGGAGCCGGTTTTTGGATTGAGCACCCCGACTCAAACGGTTGAGCTTTTTAGGAAGAAAAAAAATGGAGAAGAAGAAGAGGAAATGAGAGGGGAAAAGAAGGAATGTGAGGAATGCTTGAGTTTTGTTGTGAGAACCTACTGCTGAGCCAAGCGGATGCCGAGCGGAGCGCGCGCGCACGTCGAGCCTCTCGGATAGGTATGTACAGTTTTTTTTAGAGTGAGAGAGGGTGAGCTCGGTTTAGTGAGAGAGTGAGTTTGGGTGGGGGTGGTGGTCTGGTTGCCTCCGTAGGGTGGCTACAGGAGGTGGAGGTTGTGGCCGCGCGGGCGCAAGGGCGCGCAGCAGCGCGCTGCATGCGGACGCGCAAGGGGCGCCGCGCGCTGCAGGTGGGCGCGCCAGGGCACCGCGCTGCACGCGGGCGCGCCTGGGCGCCGCGCGCTGCAGGCGGGCACGCGCCTGGGCGCCGCGCGGCAGTGGCACGCGCGGCAGGCACTTGGTGCCGCGCGGCACGCGCTTGGGGCCGCGCGCTGCCGCGCGTGGGCGCTGCGCGGCAGGCGACTTGCGCGGGAGCTCGGCGAGCAGCGAGCGCGCGGCGGAGCTAGTTTTTTTTGCCCAATTTTTCTTGTGAATTGTGCTTTGGGCTGATCTTGATGCTTTCTCCTTATCCTCTCTGATTTTTGGTGTAGCAGCTGCAGGGCGCGCGTGAGCTCGGTGCCGCGCGAGCTGTTGGTGCCGACGGTAACGGCACGTGGAACACCAGCAGATTTTGGAGCCGCAGTAATGTGGGAGCCTTCACTTTTGAGAGTGTGCTGTGGAGTTGTGTTTGGTGTGGATTTTTGTTGAATGAAGTAATGGGATGTAGCTTGGCTTTGTTTAATTGTGGGTGTACTATGAGAGCATTACAATTGGAGAGTGCTGTAGGAGCTCATGGGTATGTGTTGTGGATTATTATTTGGGCAGAGTGAGACCTTGATGATGGATGTTTTGTGTTTTTGTGTGTGTGGGGGTCTATGGAGTTGTGAGTAGCTGAGGCTTGAGACATTGGAATTTATTGTGCATTGTGTGGATTTGTGCTCTCTTAATTATGTGAGCATTTGGTGTTGTTGTGTTGGGTGAATTTATTTAATTGTGTATAAGAGAGCACCAATTAATGTGTGGGTGTTTTGGTGATGCTTAGTGTTTATGTGGTGATTGAGGAGCTTGTGTACATTGGTGCCTGGTAATGTATAATTGCACAGTGAGTGGAAGTGAATGTGTTGTGTTTTGGACTTGTTTGTGTGTGTGGATGTGCTTAGAGATAGTAGTGGGTTGGTGTTATTTGAGCATTATTTTGTTTGATTGGAGCTTATTTTATGTGTAGGACTATTGAAGTCGGGGAGGACTTGATTTGGGCATTTACCTTGTGCTGGGAGTTTTGTGAGGATTTAAATGAATAGGGTATGTGAGCTTTGGGGTACCGTTTTTATGCTGGACTTGTGCGCATGTGGATTTGGTTTTTCTGAGTGCTGATAGTGTTAAGGGTTGCCGTGGAGTGAGCCAAAGCACGAGCGGACTTTCTTCTGAGGTGAGTATTTGGATTCCGAGTTTAGTGGATTTTTGGTTTTCTTTACATGGATTCGACAGATTATTGAGCGTGATTGATTGTTATTCTTGCATGTGCTGCGAGTTGGCCGTGGGTGAGCCGGACGATTGCTTTTGGTAGAGGACTCAGGAAAATTTATTGGAGCTTCTGAGGATTTTTTTTCCGGGATTTGCGGCACGATTTTCGAGGTTTTGTCAGTTCGAGGTTCCAGCACTTCACCGATTTCAGCAATTGCCTGCGGAAAGCGTTCCAGGTGGGTTGGAATTTCTCCAAAATTTATGGAATGCCCTCTAATGCTTCTGTAAGCATATTGATCATGTTTAGCTTATTTATCATATATTGATCATGATAAGCTGATTTATTATATATGGATAGATCTGATAATTGCCTAGAAAATTGTAGAATGATATTCTCGAGCCCCGGACATTTTTAGTATGATCTAGAGGTTATTTGACACTAGACTGCATGTTCATTTGAGATTCAAGCTGCATCTGGACCTTCATATATTTTTAGTACCCCGTTTTAAGTAAAACTCCATTTTGTTTTTAAAAAAGGATTTTTAATTATTGAGAACATTATGAATGGTCCAGATTGTTCGAATTGAGTGTGTACTCGTGCCAGAGGGCCGAGGGTATTTTTAGAGCATCGTCTGTCGAGTTCTAGTGTCATGAGAGTTCTTCTTCCTTGTTGGGATCATGGGTTGTGTTTATGATTTAGTGGCGGAGGTAGTTCTCCCACTTAGCTTTGAGGATATTTGGGATTTTGGCAGATCGAGTCGTGGAGGTTTCCCGACTCAGCCATGGTCATGCATTATCAGATTGAGTCGTTGAGGGTTCTCCGACATAGCTGTGAGAGTGCTTGGGCTATTCTTGATTTAGTCGAGGTTCTTTTCCGACTGAGTTGTGCTTTGAGCATGAGGTACCGATCTGTTTGATCGTGGACTATAGCCTGCATGTGCCGCTTATTGAGACAGTGAGACAGATGTGATACTTGAGTTCGGTGGGGTCGCTCCCCTCGAGCTACGCCCCGGGTGCGATGATGATACCGAGCCTGACGAGGCTGCGATGATGCGACTAGTTGATACACTAGAGTTCGCTTGAGATAGTCCGTGTGGGACGCCCTACGTAAGTCCCGTCCTAGTGTGGATGAGGTGGCAGTAGGTTTGGCGCAGGCTTGACTGGACCCGATGAGGCAGTCATTGAGATTGGGTGACATTGAGAGAGTGATGGCATAGCATGTTCATTGATGAGTTTCCCTTGAGCATAGTACTTGAGGCATATTATTAGCAGTGTTAGTGTATGCATAGCAGGGTCAGAGTAGAGTTCCTTCAGCATGATGTTGTTACTTATTAGCGGTAGTTCATTTCCTGCTTTCCTTTTATCTATCTATCTGCATACCTATCTGTTTTGCCTCCAGTAGATTTAGTGGGCATACCGTGGATATTGGGACGGTACCCACTAAGATCTGCCTTCTGCAGTAGATCTCACACCCGCTGCGGTGACAGGTTTGAGGCAGCTGTTCCGACTTGGTTCGCACGGAGACAGCAGATCGAGGTGAGGACGCGGCCGATTAGTTCCTTACCAGCATTGAGAGTCAGAGGTAGATGTACCCGGGATATTTTTATAGTTCCACTTTTGTACTGAGAGGGTGAGGCTTGTTTTTACTTTTCATTTGAGAGACCTGTATCGAGGATCATGTATTAGTGGAGCTTTAGTTTATTTCGGATATTTCTGGGATTTCTTGTTAGCTACTAGTTTTAGTTTTTTTTTTTCAGCTCTGATACCAACTGTGACGCCCCACTTCCCAGGGGGTCACCCATCCTAGAACTACTCTAGCTCTAGCACGCTTAACTCTCATGTTCCTCTTGGATCTTGCTACCATCCAAAATGCTATAGCCGGGTTAGAGATTTTAGTCCTATTATATCATTTATATAGAGGACTAATCCAAATTCCGGGGGTGTCACACTCTATGACTTAGGACTTGGAGTCTTAAAGTGATGTAATTTCTGCAAAACAAAACTCCAAACAAAATCAAACGTTAGTCGTTAGAAAGTAAAATCCTACATTTGATTCGTCCTTTTGGTTCTTTTGTTTTTCGGCTCTTTCAATTTTTTCTTTATCTCCCCCTATCTTGAGCATCTCTAACATGTTCTCCATGTTCTCCATGTTCTTGAGCATCTATATTCTCCCCCTTTGTGATACGATCATCATTTTCGGTTCTCCCACATTTTTCATTTTCGTTTGTCCTCTCTTGATGATCTCATCTCCGTCATTTCTCTTCTCCCCCTTTTTGTCACAAATTGTCAAACAGTGAACATACTAGACAAAAGGAAATTAGTTCATAGAGAAAGAGAGATAAAAGCTCAGTTCCGGTATATAACAAAAATGCAGATTGCGTACCGGTACCAGAAAGCAAAAATCAAATAATTTCTTGAAACAAATCCAGATTTTGGAAACTTTTCAAATACCGATTTGTATTCCATCAAGAAATCCATTTAAGTGCTTTGAAGAACAATGAATTCACATAGATGTCATTCAATCCAAATTTCTTTCATTAGAATAATTTAGAAAAATAAAAACCAGAAAGAGTATGTAAGCACTTTAGCGCATCAACTTTAAACAAAAGTCATCGTTTCATGCAACAAGAAATAGATTATACCAAATCTATCAAAAATACTCAAAAATGAAACGAAAATTTATGAAAATTAAAACTCTTAAAGTTGAACACTTCAATTACATCTAACCTGATCTTATGCGTAATGCCTTTATCAAATCATCAATTTGGTAAAGAAAATGAAATACAAAGATCAATAGATGTTTGAAATCCCAGATAAGTTAGATAATATATCTAGACAATCTGTTGAAGGAGTGGCTCTTTGAGCATCTTTATCAAAAATCCCACCTTATACCAACCATGAAATATGACTGAGTCAAGTATTTCAATATGCATTTCATCAACATTTTTAAAACAAAATTTGCTTTGCATTCATGGAGTATCTTTTTTTTTTATTTTCTCCATGTGGTGGTAGTTTTCACACTCCTCATTGGGATGTAACTCTTTCCACATCTTTTGAGCATTTTACTTTTCTTTGACTCCCCCTCAATTGGCTATCAATTATTTAATATATAAGGTATTCAACCAAAAATTGATCTCGCATTCATACTCGACTAAGCAATCAAATATGATAATGACTATACCAAGAGATCATTGAGAGAGAAATTGACTTTGATCACTTAAAAGATGAATTAATTAACATAAATGATCATTGCAACATTGAAATATTATGATATCAAAAGCATAATAAATTTCTAAATGCGTGAAAGGATGCAATTAAAGTCAATTTAACCAATGCTCAATTAAACAACTCCTCTAAATGAAGTGTCTTCAAGATTATGAATATGGAGTCAAGTTGATAATCCTAGAAAATTAATTTGGAGTGAATGAACGTGAAGCCCTTTTTATTCAATGCACTTGTTCAATAAAAACCCTTTTGTTCAAAAACAAAGTATAAAAACAAAGAGCATTGAAAAACATGTAATGCAGAGATTAAGAAAAATATGAAGGGAAAACCAATCAAAGCATTACACACAGTCATAAGCTATTTAGAACTTAAGACAAGGAAAGATATCACCTTTCCGAATCCAAAATCGCTGGATTTTGGGTTGTCTTGATTCGTTGTGCCCGGGGGTTGGTAGCTTTGACTGTTGATCCACCTTAGGTCTTTGCCTCGCAATAATCCACTTGAATGATTGATGTTGTGGCTCGGACCTTTGGTGGGTTGAGTGAACTCCTTTGACTTGATGTGTCTTTTGATTCCGTTGAGTCCGCTCCGTAGATGAAGTTGCCGAAGAATTTTTCTTTCTCTTTTTCGGGCAATTCTTCACCAAATGTCCTTCAAGTCCACATAGGTGACATGTTCTTCCTTTCAATTTCATTGTGGAACTTGAAGCATGCACAGTTTGGTCCTTTTTAAATCCCAAACCAACCTTGCTTGTTTGACCTAATCCGGACATACAATCAAGTTTCTTGGAACCGGTTGAAAGCCTTTGTATGTCGGATTTAAGTTGATGAACTTGCTTGGTCAAAGCTTGGTTGGTGACATGAATCTCTTCAAACTGCTTTTCAAGAAAACCAATCTTGTCCATATATGATTTAACGATCGTCTCCGATTGGTTTATCTTTTCTTGGAGGATTTTATTGTTATCCAATAACCGTCCATGTTCCTCCTCGAGATCATGAAGTTTGATCTTTAAAGCTTGATTCTCGTCTTGAACTTCAAGTCGTTGCTTCCTCAACTTCTTGTTAAGTTTGGCCATCTTCTTTGATTCCGCAAGAAGTTGTTGGTATGCCTCAACGAGTTCTTCTTCGTCCGACTCCCCCTCACTTGATGACTCTCCTCCGGATGTTGATGTTTCATGCAAAATCAAAGGAATAGAGTCAGTGACTAAAGATGATAAACACAAATTAGAAGAGGGAATTTGAGAGGCATGAAAAGCAACAATTTTTCTTTTTCCTCTTCACTTGAGGTCGATTCATCGAAACTAGAATCGTCCCAAGTTTTTGCTTGCAAAGCCTTCTTTTTATATGATTTCTTAGAAGGACAATCCGTTGAAATATGGCCGTAGCCTTTGCATCGATAACATCGGATTTCCCCTTCGAAATCATCTTTTTCTTTTTCTTTAGAAGGTTTTGCAACGCCTTTGAGTTTAGAGGATTTAGAACCCGATGATCCTTTAGATGGTTTCGTGGATGAAGATCCATCGGTTCGATTCTTCCAAAATTTCCGACGAAATTTCTTTGTGATCCGCGCCAGTTGTTCTTCAAAATCGGCAAAAGAGATTTCATCGTCGGAACTCGATTCGTCATCTTCTTCCTTTGTTGATTTGAATGCAATACCTGTAAGCTTAGAAGAAGACTTGGAAGAAATTTGATTAGTAGGAAAAGTCATCTCATAAGTTTGTAAAGCACCTACTAATTCCTCTACACTCATCTCATCCGGATGACTAACGGTTTCAATGGCGGTAACCTTTGCCCTAAACCGTTCCGGAAGAGTCCGAAGAATCTTTCTTACAATTTTCGACTCCGGGATCTTTTCTCCTAAATTAGCACATGTATTAATTACATCTTGAAGTCTAGTGTAATAATCTGTAAACAATTCATGCTCTTCCATATGAATAGAGTCAAATTGACTTGTAAGCATCTGGAGCTTTTGAATTTTTACAAGATTAGTACCCTCATGTGTAATTTTGAGAATATCCCAAATTTCCTTCGCGGTTTCACACGCGGAAATTCTTGTAAACTCAGTCGAGGAAAGAGAATTATATAAAGCGTTCATACCTTTCCCATTGTAAGAAGATCTTTCGATTTCCTCTTTGGACCATCTAGAGCGAGGTTTTGGGGTAGTAGAATTTCCTACTTCCTCAACCGGATGCACCCAACCGTATTCAACGGTTTGCCATACCCGCTCATCAATAGAGATGAGAAAAGCTCTCATCCGCACTTTCCAATATGCATAATTGGTCCCATCAAAAAGAGGAGGTCTAAAAATATTACCACTTTCACCCATCATGATAGATAAACCTAAAACCCGCTCTGATACCAATTGTAGAGTTATTTAGGATCCACAAGGATCTAAATAGGTACTATCAAACACCTAGAGGGGGGTGAATAGGTGTAATATTATAAAAACCAATCTCAGTGCAAAATAAAAAACAATGCGGAAAATAAAAATCAACACACCGAGATTTACGTGGAAACTCCAATCCAGGAGAAAAACCACGGGACCAACACGCAATAACAATCCACTAAGAAATGAAGAATAACAAGGTGATTACCGACTCCACGGACTCGACCCCTCCTTCAACTTCTTCGGACCTTGCGCTGACCGGTTGGATGTCCACGCAATAACAATCCACTAAGAAAAGAAGAATAACAAGGTGATTACCGTCTCCACGGATTTAACCCCTCCTTCAATTTCTTCGGACCTTGCGCTCCAACGTTTGCACGTCCACTGCACACGTTCGAATCCACGAACGCCACTCGAATCCACGAGCACACGTTTCGAATCCACGAAACGCCTTCAACACACCGAATCCACGATGCCACGTCGAATCCACGACGCAAACTCAGCCGGTAAGAATATTGGCTTCGATGGTGATCCTTTGCTTAGATTATCAATGAAGATCCATGGGAAAAATCTCTAAGCAAAGATTAGATCAATTCGACAAAAGATATGTTCTTGAAAGAACCATCGAATTGACCTAAAAGAGGCTATAAAGAAGAACGATAAAAACCTAGCCTCTAGGGTTGCTCTCAAGTGTTTTATAAATTGATCGGCCGTGCTCCCCACGTTTTTGAGAAACCCTAAATGTCTATTTATAGTTTAGAAACCTTTGGAAAGAGATAAGAATCAAAAACTTACCTTATCTGGAATTTTTCAGGACGGCGATCCGGATCGGATTTACTGCGATCCGGATCGTCGTAACGAGATTGACGATTCCAGAAAACCAAGGGTTCGGGATCCGGATTGCAAGGCCCGATCCGGATCGTTCATGCAATTCAGCAAAATCCATGTTCGGGATCCGGATCGGAATGGCCTGGATCCGGATTGATTTGCCAATGAACAATACCCTTCGGGATCCGGATTGGAATGTCTGATCCGGATCCTGAACATGTCCCATGTCCAGTTTTTGATTTTTATGCAATTAAAAATTCATCCAAGTGTTTCTACACTATAAGAAAGTATTCGGATCACCAAAATTATTTAGTTAAACATACCTGATCCTTTTGAAAACTTTCTTCTTGAGATTGATGTAACTAATCCACAATTCTTCATCTTCAATCTTCAAGACTCAAGACACTGAGTGTCAACTTGAGCTCTTGTTGAATCTTCTCTAAGTCTTTGATTGCTGATTGACAATTTGATCCCTTTAAGACTCCGACTCAACTCACTGACTTGACTCACGAAATATGCCAACACCAAAAAGCCGTAACAGAATGAAAGTTGGAGCAAGATGAACTGTTATGGTTGCAAGATGGTGGATCTTCTTGATCCAGTAGATCTGGACTATAAATAGTGTGAGCACTGTGATCCTAGTATGTTGTAGATCAACTTTTATATGTAAGGTTGCTATGTTTGAAGTTTGGGTTAAAAGATATAGTTAAATCAACCTAAAACTATAATGTTTAAATAAAACAATGCTCCGGGCTGTTCGCAAAGCTGCGACAGTGCATTCTTGGCTATTTTGGGGTCACTGAATGCGATGCTCGCGTTAAAAACAGTGTTTGGGGTCCCGGAGAAACAAAAATGCAAAATGGCTAGGTTAGAGGGGTATTTTATGGCCCGAAGTTTGCCTCGAGGTCCGTGCTGCCACAATTGGGTGAGCACGGTGTTCAGCAAGTCATAAGTAACCTGCTGGAAGTGACGGAATGTTAAAATGAATCTCCAGTTAAAAGAACGAGCGAAAACAGCGCTCAAATAACACTAAAAGTGCGATTTTCGGAAACCCTAGGGGTCTGAACACAAAATGACAGCGTGTACTGGTTAATGTAATGTGTAAATATTCATAAGCTTGTTGTTAGGATTCCAATGGCTCTCGTTGAGCGGAAATCGGATAACAGTCCGAAAATCGGCAAAATTGTCGATTTAACGGTATCCGGGTGACATCGCGCAATTCGAGGAATTTCAACGGTTTCACCAGGTCGACTGTTGGGTCCCAGTAGAATCTGGTTGAGCCAGCGACCAGTTAGACAGCCCGAGTCTTCCGGAAATCCAAAAGGGAATTCCCGAGAGGGGCAGTTTGGTAATTTCGCCAATAGTGAATAAAAGATGAAATGCGTTTAGGTGTTAGCCAATTTGGATTAATTGATAGAAAAGATTTAAGTCGAGCTAAGTTAAAGAGATAAAAGATGTTAAATGATTGTGAGTAATAGTTAAAAGTTAAATAACTTTCTGAACAATATGCTTAATTCAGGGTATACAGTACATCGGGTTCTCGAGTGATCTGCTGATTCGATTAGTCCCTGCGTTATATCAGGTGGGTTATCTTCGGTCCGGGCTTTATCATTTCGGCCCTCTGTGTACGGTATTGGTTGGACCCCTGTTTTTGTTAACCTAGATTATATTTGAGCCTGTCTGCCTTGATTGAGTTATATTACTATTTGTTGCTTTGCCTGATTGGTCATTACCTAGTTGCACTTCTATGCTTGATTATCAATATCTATATCCTGATTCATGTTCTAGTTGATGTTGATTAAATTCCAGCCTATGGGTTGAGATTCAGTTGATTCCGATATTGCATCCTTGATTGGATTTGTTTCGGCTTGTTGTTAATCAAGTGTTTACATCATTACTCTATACATTGCCATGCTTGCTTGGTCATCTGATATTTGAGCCTGCTTGCCTGTTGTTCACCTGTTATGCTGCTAAATACATGATCTTTTTAAATAAATATTTTACCGAGCTTCGTAGGGTAGCCTGAGTCTGTTCTTGTTTGATAGGACAAGGGCAACGCTCTACGAGGGTTGGGACCTAAAACCTGTTTCAAATGTTTTCTTAAAAGCATGTGTTTAGTCCGCATAATAGGTTGGTCTGTTTGATTGGTAGTTAGTTGCTTCCAGATCCTAAGATGTGATTCCTGGATATTGGTTATACCTGAAATACAGTACTTCCTGATTATATCTGATCCATGATATTTAGTTGCTGCTTATTCTTGCATATGAGTTGAGACTCAGTTGATTCTGATATTGCATCCCAGTGGGGATTTCCCGGCTTGTTGCCGATTACCCGGTCTGTGGACCGTGAGCTTGAGCATTCGCATGATTGATCGCCACGCACCGCTGTACTTCACGAACATTGCCGGGGTCGCGCCCCGTGGATATTGTTCTTTACCGGTAAAGTGGCCCAGTAAAGGCCCGTGAGCCCCCTGATAGCACTTGTGGGTGCGGGGTTAGGTCAGCCAGACAGGTGCCAGATCGTGGCATGAGCCTGAGGTTCTGTGAGACCAATAGTGGCATTGATTGGATACTTGATATTTCTGTGATTGATGCATAGATTTTATATTTCCATTGATTTCTTGATTTGATCATCCATCTATGCATGTTGAGACTTGATATGATGCCTTTGATTATAGTTCCATGATTTAGAGCTGCTTATACTAACTGTGATCATATATCTGTTGACCTCCAGGTTGACTATTTGTTTCTCTTAACTGTAACCGCCATGATTATATATCTGATGATCTCCAAGCAGCCTAACTGTTATCTTAACTGTGATCATTGCTTATCCCAACTTGATTATGCATATCTGCTGATCTTCATGAATACATACCTGTTATGCTAACCCCTGATTATTACTATCCTCTAGTATTGTACCCAGTAGGTACGATCTGCTATTTCTCGGCTCGTCGTGCCCACTGGGATACACTCCGGTGTGTCTCACACCCTCGGGTGACTGTTTTTCAGGTCAAACGGGTGTTGAGATGTCGAGACGAATTGGCGAGGTATCGATATAAAGGTTGACCCTGGACAGCCGAAAAGTTATGTAATAGATGTTAGAGAGGAAAGAATGGTATTTCAGTTGTATATTTGTAAAGATAGTTGTAAAGTTTACCTGTGGTTGTTATTTATTATACGTAGTTAGTACTCTGATGTTGTTGCCAAGCTAGCCGTGCATATATAGAAAAGGCTCAATTCCATAGGGGATTGGGACTCTTCTATATATGTGGCGGTCTGTCATTGCCCTGGCTGTTTTTGCAACTCTGATTTAAAAAAAAAAAAAAAATCTACACTGGTTTTTGAACTCGGGGCGTGACACGCCACATATACAAATTCACCCTGTACACGGACAGAGTCTCCTTTGTATATGCACGGCGTCTCAACTACTTTTACATGAATCACATTACACGGCATTGATCACACAGTCACAGAGAATAAGTACAACAAGTATTAACATTGAAAGAACCTAGGAGTTCGCAAACAGTGTCCACTCGACAACCAAGTTTTTAAAACATCTAACATTCACATGTAGGCAGCTACATTATTTTGAAAGGGTAAATCCCCAGGGTTTTCAAAGTGGTGCCCACACGACACCCTATTTTTGAAAAGCGTTTTCGAAATTCTTTTTCATCGTAAAACGGCCGCACAGTTAACATGAAATATAATCATAACTAAACATTTAAAAATACATGTCCACATATCCAGCATGATCCACATATCCACACAAAATAACCAAAAAGGAAAAAGAGAGAGATAACCGAATAAGAGTTTGATCAAAAGGCATCATACGGCCAAACCTAAAGTCCGCGATGCCTCACCACCGTCCCACCGTGCTTACTTAGATGGACCTGTCACGGAGTGGGTAAAGTCAGTGACAAATAAAGTAGATGCTTAACAATAATAATCAAGAGTTTAGAAAGAGTTACGCCGCACCGGAACCTACGCTATCCTTCGCCCTGAAACTTACTTTAATTACTTTGTTTACTTTAGTTACCACCGTCCCGTCAGGGTAGATCGATGATCTCCCCACGTGACACGTCCCGTCAGGGTAGATCAATGATCTCCCCACGTGACAATTGAAGCTCTAACCCTCTCACGATGCGTGGGCGACACGTTTGGCCATCGTGATAAGGTCCCCAAACAACACACGTGGGGCACACGGGTCATATAGACCACTTCTCCGGAAAAGTACACCATTGCGGGGGCCTATTCCGCCGGTGTACGTGCAGCATTCAAAATGGGATGCCGAGGTCGGCGTAAATTTACCCTTGGTCACCTTAAACATTAACAAAGAACAGTACATAATAAGCGAAGGGTTAAAACATTAGCATCTGTCATCTACTTTATTAACCGGTTAGCAATAAACATTTTAGTGATATGTTGCACTCAATGCACTTACAGCACTTGATGCAAAGGACCCACCTGGTTGAAGATAACCGACTGCGCCCGCGTCCGTCCTAAGCAAAACGGAACTCCTCGCGGCCTACTAGAATATCCAAAAGCACCAATCAACACATTACCCTAGTCAGGTAAAATCAGTGGCCCTAACCACTGATACAATAAACCCACAAAGCCAAAATCATCATACCTAGAGGACCGCGACGTCAATCGAAAACCAACAAATCAAAACCATCGAGTAAAACCGATAACATTGAAGACTAACAACAACCGGACCGCGACTACTTCGTCGCGGACTCCGTCGGAACCCAAAACCGCTAACGGAAACCCACAAAACCCATTCCTCAACCGATAACCCACTCGGGGCATCAAAGGTTAAACTAGGAAGGCCCCGACGGCAAAAACGATGAGAAAAGAGTCCCGACGGCGCGCCCCCGACAATTTCGTCGAGGCGCGGGCATCGGCGAAAACGCACCCAACATAATAAAAATAGTGACCAAGAAGGTCCCAGGTGGCCATGACAAGAAAGCCACGGAAATAACGATCCCAACGGCGAAAACGGCGCTCAAAACGGTGGAAAAACGGGCAAAAACGGAGCAAAAGAACTCCGGGCTGTCGGGTGGTGCACAGGCCAGGGCGTGGACCGGGTTTACAGCTCGGGCGGCTGCGCGGCATGCGCCGGTGTGCACGCAGGGAGCGTGCACCGCGCGTCTTGGGCCGGGCCGGTGCACGACACAAGCGTGCACCGGGTCTGCGCTTCCCGGGTGCGGAGGCGTGCGCCGGGTGCACGCCTAGAGCGTGCACCGCGCAGGCCGGTGCACGGTTGCGTGCACCGGGTTCGCGGTTTTCCGCACCGCGGACGTGCACCGGGTGCACGCCACGGGCCGTGGACCATCCTGTACGGAAAGGCACAGTAAACTCTAGTTTTCGCCGTTTTTGCTCCCGTTTCGCGATTTCTTCTCCGTTTTCGCTCCCGTGCGATCCCGGCGACGACCCCGCGAACATGGTAACGACGGCGGCGGCCTCCCGTCTAACAATGGCGGCGGCGGCCTCCCGTTAACCCACTATGTCCCGACGAAGTCGCCCCAAAAATTCCCGAAAAATTCCCGGTAATTCTAACGGCTAAACCGACGACCGACGAACAACCAAAACGTCGATCGGAGGTCCGTCAAAAAGAAACCGATTAAAAACCATCGGTTAAATTCGATAAAAAAAAAACACCGATCACCCCCAATCAAGAACAAGAAAGTCACGGATCAAAACCCGACGAAAATCCGCGATGTACGACCTTACAAGAACACGAAAAACCCCCGATTAAATTCTACGAAAGGATCTACAACCACTAACCTCACTTAATCGGAAAATAAAGAACCGATCTTGGTCCTCGCGTCGTCGGAGATCCGGATCCGCTCCCCGTAGACGATGGCGTCTCGTTCTCCGATCTCCGGCACGTAAAACGGGCGATCGGGTTCCTCCGCTTCTTCCTTATTTTCTTCCGATTAGGGTTTCGCCCTTCTTCTTTCCTTTCTTTTCTCTCCGCTCTTACGGCTAGGGTTTAGAATTCTCTTTCTTACGGCTAGGGTTTAGAATTCTCTTTTCTTAACGAGGGGAAATACTTATATTATCTAATTATCTAATATTTAATTTCCCCAATTTCTGTTATTTTTAATCGTACGTAGAGAAAAATCTATTTTCCCGTCACCGGATAATTAATTAATTAATTAATTAATTAATTATCCACACGAGATAACCCCCATTATCCACAAACGGGTGCAAGATATTTTGCACGGATTTTGATGCACGACTAATCACCGCATCACTAAAAATCTCGTTCCGGGGGTTCCCGACATCGGATTTCCGATCCGATCGCATCGTCGGTCTTCATTTTTCGCGCTCTTTCGCAGAAAAATACAAGTGCCACACACACCGACCGACTAACCAAAAGTAATATTCCCGGGATACTAAAAGAACACTAAAATAGAAGGAGGGTTAAATATTACAAAATACCGTGTCATTACACCACTCACACTTTATAAAAAGTTTCGTCCCCGAAACTTAAATACAGCCCTCGCTAAATAGCTCGGGAAAACACTCCCGTATTTTCGATTCCAGCTCCCACGTCGCCTCGCGTTCCTCGTGGTTGCTCCATTGGACCTTCACGTAGGGGATGGTCCGGTTTCGCAGTTTCTTGTCTTCTCGCGCCAGGATCCGCACCGGTGTTTCTTCGACAGTTAGATCCTCCTGAAGCTTGATCGTGGATATGTCCAGGGCGTGAGAGGGATCGGGAAGGTACTTTCGGAGCATCGATACGTGGAACACATTGTGTACTCGGTCCAGGCTTGGCGGCAAGGCCAAGCGATAAGCCACCGGACCCACATGCTCTAGAATCTCAAACGGTCCCACGTACCTCGGGCTTAATTTCCCTCTCAGGCCGAAACGTCGGGTCCCTTTCGAAGGCGACACCCGCAGCAACACGTGCTCGCCCACTGCGAATTCCAACTCCCGTCGCCTGCGGTCTGCATAACTTTTCTGTCTGCTCTGGGCGGTCAGCAATCGCTGCCTGATGAGGCGCACCTTTGCCTCGGTTTCTTCGACCAAATCCGGTCCCAACCATTTGCGCTCTCCCAAGTCGTCCCAGCATAAAGGCGACCGACAGCGGCGCCCGTACAAAGCTTCGTATGGCGCCATCTTTATGCTGGCTTGGTAACTGTTATTATAGGCGAATTCCACAAGTGGCAGATATTGAGACCATCCGTCGCCTAGGTCTAGCACGCATGCCCGCAGCATGTCTTCAAGGATCTGAATCACCCGCTCTGATTGTCCGTCTGTTTGCGGGTGAAAGGCCGTGCTGAAATGCAGCTTGGTCCCCATTGCTCGCTGCAGACTGTGCCAAAAACTCGACACGAACCGCGTGTCTCTGTCCGACGTGATGGACACCGGTACACCATGAAATCTTACTATCTCATCTATATAGGTTCGTGCCAGCCGCTCCCGAGTCCACGTCGTATGAATCGGCAGGAAGTGGGCGGATTTCGTCAAACGGTCCACTATGACCCATATCGCGTCGTGCCCTTGGGATGATCTCGAAAAACTAGTCACAAAATCCATCGTGATCATCTCCCACTTCCACTCCGGCACGGGCAACGGCTGCAACTTCCCCGCTGGGCGCTGGTGTTCGGCCTTCACCTGTTGACATATAAGGCAGTGTGCCACGAATCGAGTCACATCTTCCTTCATCTTGGGCCACCAGAAGGTTTGTTTGACATCCTTGTACATCTTTGTTCCCCCGGGGTGCACCGCGTAGGGGGCGGTATGCGCCTCCCTCAGGATCTCTTCCTTGAGTTCTGGTAGATCCGGCACACAGATTCGTCCCCGAAAACATATCGTGCCGTTAGCATTATCGCGAAATCGCCTCCTTGGTCTGTGGGTAGCCTATCACGCACAAGTTGTAGCTGGTTATCCGTCGATTGCCCTTCGCGGATTTTGTCCAACAGGGTTGGTCGGACCACCAGGGTCATAAGTCGTGCGACCGTTCCTGCTGGTACCACCTCCAGTCTTAATTGTGCAAATTCCGCAATCAAACGGTCCTGTTGGGTGAGGGCGTTCGTCACTGATTCCACCGTCTGCCCTTTGCGGCTCAAGGCATCCGCCACCACGTTCGCCTTCCCAGGGTGGTAATGGATGGTTAAATCGTAATCCTTTAGCAATTCGAGCCATCGCCTTTGCCGCAAATTCAGTTCCTTCTGGGTGAATAGGTACTTTAAGCTCTGATGGTCTGAGTACACGTTGCAGTGTGTCCCATACAGGTAGTGCCTCCATAACTTGAGGACGAATACGACCGCTGCAAGCTCCAGATCGTGCACGGGGTAGTTCCTCTCATACTCCTTGAGTTGCCTCGACGCATAGGCTATAACCCTACCCCGTTGCATGAGCACGCCACCGAGACCGTTTCGCGACGCGTCGCAGTATACCTCGTAATCCTCGCCGGGTTCCGGTAGAGCGAGCACCGAGGCTCGCGTCAACTTGTCCTTGAGTTCCTCGAAACTCTTCTGGCATTGCTCTGTCCAGATGTACTTTTCTCCTTTACGGGTCAAGCGAGTGAGGGGCAAAGCTATCTTGGAGAAGCCTTCCACGAAGCGTCTATAATGCCCTGCTAGCCCAGGAAGCTTCTAATCTCGGTTACCGTCGTCGGTCTGGGCTAGTCGGTCACCGAATCTATCTTCTTCAGGTCGACCGCAATCCCAGCATCCGACACAATATGCCCCAGAAAGCCAACCTCGCGGAGCCAAAACTCACACTTTATAAGTTTTGGCATAGTGGTTTCTGATCCCGGAGGGTCTGGGGAATACCCGCGGGTGTTCCCCATATCCCTGGTCTATGCGAGAGTAGACCGGAACGTAATCTGGAGGACTATCACCGACTGGTCTAAGATGGGCTTGAGTATCCCATTCCTCATGCCCGTGAACACCGCTGGTGCGTTAACGAGTCTAAACGGTATAACCGTAAACTCATGTTGACTATTCCGAGCTCGCCGGTCTGTTTTCGCGTGTCATTACCCCGGACTCTAGGCTGGCGTTAGCCGGTCCGCAGATCGATCTTTAGGGAATGCCGTTTCTCCTTGTAGTTGATCGCGTAGGTCATCTATCCGAGGTAGAGGAGTACTTGTCCTTCTCGTGTCGAGATCCATACGGTACTTGCGAACACTGCTCGACTGCCTTCTACCGAGCTTCCTGCCCGCAACCAAGCAGTGCGAGCAGAAGGCGCTCCTACACGCTAAGTTTACAAGTTCCGGCAAATCCGGTTCCCGGAGACACGCTTGGAACTTCAAGCAGTCAGCCACCGCTTAGAGATTGCCGCGACTGTCGGCCCCGAGCGCTATGCCGACAACCCTTTAACGGAAACCTCATTAGTTCTTAGAGACTAAGAACCCGCCTCACCCCCGTTGGACAGGAAGGAGTACAGCCGCCTGCCTCGAGGGGTAGGCGCCACCACGGTCTCTCTCAAGGGGTCTCCAACAGTGGCCGCCGGCAGAAGTCTCACTGTTGCTGGTGTGGGTGCTACTGAAGGTGTTGTTGCCTGAACCGACGGTGCCCCGGTTACCGTGGTCGGAGGAGGGGCGACCATAATCTCGCTGTCCGCAACCGGCGGTCCCATCACTGGCGCGGCTGGTCCGGGCAGAGGAGTCTGGGCGACCTCCTCTGGTGTAGTCGGCAGTTGCGTCAACGGACGCACTTGTTCCATAAAGGTTGCTAACTGCCCGGCCATCTCTCGTAGTTGTTGTCGGAGGAGCTGATACTCCGCCGCTGTTGGCCCCACACTTTCTGCCCCTGCATTCTCCATCGATAACCCATTTCGAGCCATTATGCTGCTGTATACAAAGAAACCGCATTAACCCTAAGGTTCCTGGCCTAGTACTAGACCTATAAAAACACTACGGTTACGACCCTTTATCCCCGCACACTCACGTTCTAAGACACCTACAACTTGGTTATCTCATATCCAATTTTGGTGGTAGGATCATGCACTGCGGTTACTGGACACCGACTGTTGTGGTCAAAGCCGTTTTTCTCTCTGATACCATAAAATCTGTCACGCCCCGGAGGTCTCAGGATAAGCGGAAAAACGTGTATATTTTTTTTTTTGAAATCAGATAATCAACAACCCCGCCTGCCGGTGCGTGCCAGACCCGCCACATATACAAATTCACCCTGTACACGGACAGAGTCTCCTTTGTATATGCACGGCGTCTCAACTACTTTTACATGAATCACATTACACGGCATTGATCACACAGTCACAGAGAATAAGTACAACAAGTATTAACATTGAAAGAACCTAGGAGTTCGCAAACAGTGTCCACTCGACACCCAAGTTTTTAAAACATCTAACATTCACATGCAGGCGGCTACATTATTTTGAAAGGATAAATCCCCAGGGTTTTCAAAGTGGTGCCCACACGACACCCTATTTTTGAAAAGCGTTTTCGAAATTCTTTTTCATCGTAAAACGGCCGCACAGTTAACATGAAACATAATCATAACTAAACATTTAAAAATACATGTCCACATATCCAGCATGATCCACATATCCACACAAAATAACCAAAAAGGGAAAAGAGAGAGATAACCGAATAAGAGTTTGATCAAAAGGCCTCATACGGCCAAACCTAAAGTCCGCGATGCCTCACCACCGTCCCACCGTGCTTACTTAGATGGACCTGTCACGGAGTGGGTAAAGTCAGTGACAAATAAAGTAGATGCTTAACAATAATAATCAAGAGTTTAGAAAGAGTTACGCCGCACCGGAACCTTCGCTATCCTTCGCCCTGAAACTTACTTTAATTACTTTGTTTACTTTAGTTACCACCGTCCCGTCAGGGTAGATCGATGATCTCCCCATGTGACACGTCCCGTCAGGGTAGATCAATGATCTCCCCACGTGACAATTGAAGCTCTAACCCTCTCACGATGCGTGGGCGACACGTTTGGCCATCGTGATAAGGTCCCCAAACAACACACGTGGGGCACACAGGTCATATAGACCACTTCTCCGGAAAAGTACACCAATGCGGGGGCCTATTCCGCCGGTGTACGTGCAGCATTCAAAATGGGATGCCGAGGTCGGCGTGAATTAATTATTTGCGACCCTTGGTCGCCTTAAACATTAACAAAAGAACAGTACATAATAAGCGAAGGGTTAAAACAAACATTAGCATCTGTCATCTACTTTATTAACCGGTTAGCAATAAATATTTTAGTGATATGTTGCACTCAATGCACTTACAGCACTTGATGCAAAGGACCCACCTGGTTGAAGATAACCGACTGCGCCCGCGTCCGTCCTAAGCAAAACGGAACTCCTCGCGGCCTACTAGAATATCCAAAAGCACCAATCAACACATTACCCTAGTCAGGTAAAATCAGTGGCCCCAACCACTGATACAATAAACCCACAAAGCCAAAATCATCATACCTAGAGGACCGCGACGTCAATCGAAAACCAACAAATCAAAACCATCGAGTAAAACCGATAACATTGAAGACAAACAACAACCGGACCGCGACTATTTCGTCGCGGACTCCGTCGGAACCCAAAACCGCTAACGGAAACCCACAAAACCCATTCCTCAACCGATAACCCACTCGGGGCATCAAAGGTTAAACTAGGAAGGCCCCGACGGCAAAAACGATGAGAAAAGAGTCCCGACGGCGCGCCCCCGACAATTTCGTCGAGGCGCGGGGCGTCGGCGAAAACGGCACCCAACATAATAAAAATAGTGACCAAGAAGGTCCCAGGTGGCCATGACAAGAAAGCCACGGAAATAACGATCCCAACGGCGAAAACGGCGCTCAAAACGGTGGAAAAACGGGCAAAAACGGAGCAAAAGAACTCCGAGCTGTCGGGTGGTGCACAGGCCAGGGCGTGGACCGGGTTTACAGCTCGGGCGGCTGCGCGGCATGCGCCGGGTGCACGCAGGGAGCGTGCACCGCGCGTCTTGGGCCGGGCCGGTGCACGACACAAGCGTGCACCGGGTCTGCGCTTCCCGGGTGCGGAGGCGTGCGCCGGGTGCACGCCTAGAGCGTGCACCGCGCAGGCCGGTGCACGGTTGCGTGCACCGGGTCCGCGGTTTTCCGCACCGCGGCGTGCACCGGGTGCACGCCACGGGCCGTGGACCATCCTGTACGGAAAGGCACAGTAAACCCTAGTTTTCGCCGTTTTCGCTCCCGTTTCGCGATTTCTTCTCCGTTTTCGCTCCCGTGCGATCCCGGCGACGACCCCGCGAACATGGTAACGACGGCGGCGGCCTCCCGTCTAACAACGGCGGCGGCCTCCCGTCTAACAACGGCGGCGGCGGCCTCCCGTTAACCCACTATGTCCCGACGAAGTCGCCCCAAAAATTCCCGAAAAAATCCCGGTAATTCTAACGGCTAAACCGACGACCGACGAACAACCAAAACGTCGATCGGAGGTCCGTCAAAAGAAACGATTAAAAACCATCGGTTAAATTCGATAAAAAAAAAAACACCGATCACCCCCAATCAAGAACAAGAAAGACACGGATCAAAACCCGACGAAAATCCGCGATGTACGACCTTACAAGAACACGAAAAACCCCCGATTAAATTCTACGAAAGGATCTACAACCACTAATCTCACTTAATCGGAAAATAAAGAACCGATCTTGGTCCTCGCGTCGTCGGAGATCCGGATCCGCTCCCCGTAGACGATGGCGTCTCGTTCTCCGATCTCCGGCACGTAAAACGGGCGATCGGGTTCCTCCGCTTCTTCCTTCTTTTCTTCCGATTAGGGTTTCGCCCTTCTTCTTTCCTTTCTTTTCTCTCCGCTCTTACGGCTAGGGTTTAGAATTCTCTTTTCTTACGGCTAGGGTTTAGAATTCTCTTTTCTTAACGAGGGAAAATACTTGTATTATCTAATTATCTAAATATTTAATTTCCCCAATTTCTGTTATTTTCCAAATCGTACGTAGAGAAAAATCTATTTTCCCCGTCACCGGATAATTAATTAATTAATTAATTAATTAATTATCCACACGAGATAACCCCCATTATCCACAAACGGGTGCAAGATATTTTGCACGGATTTTGATGCACGACTAATGCCACATCACTAAAAATCTCGTTCCGGGGGTCCCGACATCGGATTTCCGATCCGATCGCATCGTCGGTCTTCATTTTTCGCGCTCTTCCGCAGAAAAATACAAGTGCCACACACACCGACCGACTAACCAAAAGTAATATTCCCGGGATACTAAAAGAACACTAAAATAGAAGGAGGGTTAAATATTACAAAATACCGTGTCATTACACCTTTTGCCTCTGGTAGACCTAGTGGGCATGTCAGAGTTTGAGGTTTAACCCACTAGGGAAGGCTACTGTTTTTATAGTAGTTCTCACCCCCATTTTCTCTCTTTTCTTTCCCCCTTTGTTTTGCAGAGTCTTCTGCGGGAGTTGCAGGGCCGTCTCGGCAGATCGAGGTAAGAGGATCGCAGATTAGATAGCTATTTCCCAATCTCGTGTTTAGCAGTTTTGATGTATCCCCTGTACACTCAGACGGTTGTATTTTCCTTTATTTTGGGTCTGGCTTCGGCCAGCTGGTTGTATTTATTTCGTGAGCTGGGAGAGACACATGTATATATTGAGAGTTATGTTGTACTTTTAGTTTCCAGCATTTGTCTAAGATGTATTAGTTTTAGTTTAGCTCTGTTTTATGCTCCTTTATTATATCCTTATATCTGAGCAGGTTACCAACGCTTCGTGTACACGGAAAATTTCATATACACGACGGATCTGTGGACGAGCCCGGGTTCTGGTTTACACCCGGGGCGTGACAATCATACTCAAGTATCAATCTCTCGGATCCTCACTGTCGTATTCCCACGACGTGGTACTAGGTCACACAGACCTCTCGATCCATCAGATCCCGCAACTGCGCTATCAGCTCTCTTTCTCTATCCACGGGTGATATCCAAGGGGTGCTGCCGAAGTCTGCGCGGTTTCCAAAACCACGTTAATCACCATTCGATCCAAAACCCACTAAACGGCGGCTTCAATATCAGCTCAGGTAGACTCTCCCCCGGCTCACACGGGCGATAAGAAAATTCTTTAGTCCCGGTGCCGCCATAGGCACCTCCTCTACAGTCGCTAACAAGGCGATACGACCACAACTCAACCTCTGTCGTGCTCTAGCTTCCTCTATAAGCATACTCCTCCTGACCAGGTCCACGGAAGGCCATTGTCCTCTCTCGACAATCCATAAGCATAACATTGGGATAACCAAACCCTATCCAACCTCATATCAACATCTCGAAACTAATGTAGGACTAGAAACTCGACGGATCACATCGAAGGTCCTAACAGCACTGGGCAGGACTGGCAACACTCATCCATGTGCTATACGTGATCTGGAACCTGATCCTCACGTGCACAAGCCAACAATCCCATCTCTGGCTCACAGGAAGCTACCCCTGCTCAACTAAAACACACCTAAGCGGTATCGGCATCAACATGCTCTAACTCCGATGACTATAAGGAAATCCACACTTGGTAGCACACGATCCGCCATCCTGGCGCCTTCTAACCAGCTGCACAAACCCAACAAATAGATGCTTGTGGCCATCGCTCTAACTGCCTCGGCATCACAGCTCCATCAGCCTGTCGGTACATCGGAAGAACCTCTGCATCCTGAAGGGGTAGTGGGGTGCCGTCGCAAGCGGCAACCCTGAGCACTATTCTGGGACACTCTGCCTGAATATGTCTGACTATCCATAAGAAAACCATCGCCCCTGCCTGAGGTCACACTATGGCGATGAATGCGGCCCACCGCAGATGACATACTCGTCCTAACACTGCTGTTGGTGCCTCAACTGTCGAGAACCTCCTGGCCTCTGTCTCCTTTCAAACATAATCAACTTTCTGGGCCTCATCCTGGGCGACATGGGGTACAATGCTCAACAATCGCAGAAACTCGCTACAGGTCGTCAACTGCGTGTTACGGAATTTGAGTTGGCGTATTTCGTGAAAGTGTTAAGTCTTGAAGATTGAAGATGAAAGAAGTTTGGATCATATACCTCAATCTCAAGAAAGAAGAATTCAAAAGGATCAGGTATGTTTAACTAAAGATTTTTGGTGATCCGAATACTTCTTATAGTGTAGAAACACTTGGAAGAATTTTTAATTGCATAAAAATCAAAAACTGGACATGGGACATGTTCAGGATCCGGATCAGACTTCCAATCCGGATCCCGAAGGGTGTTGGTTCATATGCAAATCCAATCCGGATCCAAGCCACTTCTGATCCGGATCCCGAACATTGGTTTTGGTGAAATGTATGAACGATCCGGATCGGGCATTTCGATCCGGATCCCGAACCCTTGTTTTTCTGGAATTGTCTGTCTCGCTACGACAATCCGGATCGCAGTAAATCCGATCCGGATCGCCGTCCTGTAAAATTTCCAGAAAAGGTTAGTTTTTGATCCTTATCTTCTTCCAATGGTTTCTAACCTATAAATAGACCCTATGATTCATTTTTAGGGTATCGGAAAAAGAACGGAATAAGAAAAATAAGCCGAAAAGAGAAAAATCCACATATAGAGAAGAAAGGAAATCAATAGATTTATTCTATGTTTCTTCATCTATATTGATTGATTTGATTCTAGGTTTTCCATACTCAGATTTTGAGTAGAATCAAATCAATGAATACTTAGATGGTATTTCCGATCTATTTCTAATCTAAGTATTCGGCGGATCATCACCACCCAAAAACAACGATTTACCCAAAATCGGCGCGTGGACTCGCGTGGCCTTGTGGATTCAAGGTGCAACCGCTCTCGTGGATTCGGAGCGAGGTACGTTCGTGGATTCGAAGCGTGCTACTGGGTGAAGACCGTGGATTCGGTCGGACGTCGTGGACTCGACGTTGGACGCTGTGGATTCAGCGTTGGGCGCAGATCGTGGATTCGAGAAGCGTCGTGGAGCGAGCGGAGAAGATCTACTAGGAGCGTATGGTAAAGGTTGAGTCGTCTGTGAGTACGTTATATCACCTTGTACGTGTGTTAATTCTAGTGGATTTCGCCGTGTTATCGGTCCCGTGGTTTTTTACTCCGGTTTGGAGTTTTTCCACGTAAAAATCTTGCGTGTTCTTTTTTTTTCCGCATTGGGTTTTATTGCGCAATGATTTTTTGAGTGTTTATTGTTTACACCTATTCACCCCCCTCTAGGTGTTTTTTCCCCTATTTAGATCCATATTAACATAACCCAACAAGTGGTATCAGAGCGGGAATAGGGTTGTAAACAATGGTTGAAGGTGGAAACATCAATCGACCCCCTTTCTTTGATGGAACAAATTATGCGTACTGGAAAGTACGGATGAAAGCCTTTTTAATTTCCATCGACGAAAGGGTGTGGCAATCAATTGAATTAGGATGGTCTAATCCAACTGAAATTATTGATGATGTTCGCACCTTAAAACCTAGGTCGAAATGGACCAAGGAAGAGATAGATTCATCTTCTTACAATGGCAAAGGAATTAATGCTCTATTTAATGCTTTGTCACAAACTGAGTTCTCTCGCGTCTCGGCATGTGAGACTGCGAAAGAAATCTGGGATGTTCTTCAAGTTACGCATGAGGGAACTAACCTTGTGAAGATTCAGAAACTGCAAATGCTTACGAGCAAGTTTGACTCTATCTCTATGGCAGAGAATGAATCTTTCACTGACTATTACACACGATTGCAAGACATCGTAAACTCATGTGCTAACTTGGGAGAGAAGATTCCAGAATTTAAAGTTGTAAGAAAAATTTAAGAACTCTTCCTGAACGATTTCGCCCGAAGGTCGCAGCCATTGAAACAATTAAACACCCGGACGAAATGCGTGTAGAAGAATTAGTTGGTGCTTTACAAACTTATGAAATGACATTTCCTACTAACTATTCTTCTGGAAAGGCATCCTCTTCTAAGTCTTCAGGTTACGCATTGAAATCAACTAAAGAAGAAGACGCGGATTCATCCTCCTCGGACGACGACGAGAACCTATCTATGGAGGACTTTGAGAAGCAGCTCGCTCTCTTGACAAGGAAGTTTCGCCGCAACTTTCGAAGGGGTAATTCAAGCAAAACTCCATCCTTCGGAAAGTCGAAGAAAGGCAAGGGTTCTTCAAGTTACAAGTCAAGAAAGCAAGAGAACTTCTCAAAGGATAAGAAAAGTTCAGAGGGACAAGTTCAGTGCTTCAAATGTCGAGGCTACGGCCACATTGCAACGGAGTGTCCCAACAAGAATCCGGCAAAGAAGAAGGCGATGCAAGTCGTCACTTGGGATGACAACTCCACGTCAAATGAGTCATCCTCAAGTGATGAAGAAGACAACGCGACAGCATTCCACGCGTCCACATCTTCACCCTTCATGTGCTTAATGGCAAGTACATCCGATTCATTGTCCAACTCCTCCCTGTTGAAAAGATTGCAACGGACGATGAATCGATAATTCTGAAGGTGAAGATTTTGCTCTTGCCTACCATAAGCTTTTGAGGGATTCAAAGAAACTGGCAAAGCAAAACAAGGGGTTGAGAGGGAGATTGCAGGATCTCGAAGAAGAAGTAAAAAGGGCAACTTCTCTCTCAAACGATCTTGAAGTGGAAAGGGATAATCTGATTAAAACAAATGTTTCCCTTCAAGAGTCCAATGAGCATTTCGAGAAGAACATATAAATGGTGGACAAAGCGAATTACTTCTTGAAGCTCTACGGCGAGGCTCGACAGGAAAAATTGGAAATGACGAAGACCATACGCCAACTAAAGGATGACTTAAAGAGATTTTCTTCTGGAAGGAGTAAGTTGGACAGACTTCTTGGTCTTGGTCAAACAAATAAGTTCGGCCTCGGATACACTCAAACTGGAGACATTCCAAGTTCGAGTGGGACAGTTTTTGTGCCTCAGTCGGTATCTCCTCCTCCGACACCGGAATTCACGACAAGCAACGACAACAAGCCTACTTCATCCTCTTCGGGATCGTCAAGAACTAAGGTATGTTTTCGTTGTGGCATTTCAGGGCACATAAGGAGAAATTGCAAGATGGGAGCCAAACGCACACCTCAAGCACCTCTTGCAATGACTACCAAAAGGTGATTCCTCAGAAATCAAATGCAAATCATTTGAAGGAAAAGAGCCTTGGTAGTTCACCGCTCAAGACGACATCATCAAGGAGCAGCAATCTTCAACAAGACGCTTTCACCTAGGAGAATCAACTTCACGACCATTACCGACGCATTCCAAAAAGGTTTGGGTGCGCAAAGGTGAAATTTTCCCTTGTCTTGTTACCAATGTTTCCTTGCATGCATATGATAGTTCGTCTTGGTATCTGGATAGCGGGTGTTCCCGTCACATGACCGGTGACAAAAACTGTTTTCAAACTTTTGAGAAAATCTCCGGAGGACTTGTTGTTTTCGGAGATGGTCGGTCTTCCAAAATTGTTGGAAAGGGAACGGTAGCTATTCCAGATGGCCCGGTTCTGAATAATGTGTTATTTGTTGATGGCCTTAAGACTAACCTCATAAGCATAAGTCAACTTTGTGATAATGGTTTTTCAGTTAATTTTTCATCTGATGAATGTACTGTAACTGACAAGAACCATGTTTCTTTTTAAAGGGGGTTAGATCAGAAAACAATTGTTATGTAGTTCCTACTAAAATTTCTGAAAAATGTAACCTAGCATCTTTGAAAAATGAAACACTTTGGCATGAAAGGCTAGGTCACATAAACTTTAAGGAACTTGCTAGAATTTCAAACAAAGATGTGGTCAAGGGGGTTCCAAAACTTTCTTTTGAACAAAACATTGTGTGTGGCGGTTGCCAAAAGGGAAAACAGTCTAGGACTGCACACAAGAACTTGAACCACATAGGTACAAAACGGCCTTTGGAACTTTTGCACATGGATTTAATGGGGCCAACTCGTCAACCATCTTTGGGAGGTAAATGGTATATTTTCTTATTGGTTGATGATTTCTCTAGATATTCTTGGGTAGCATTTTTAAAAGAGAAAGCTGATACTTTTGATTCTTTTCACGAGATTTGCCATCGTATTATGATTGAAAAGAATGAAAAGATTACTCGTGTTAGAAGTGATAGAGGTGGAGAATTCATAAATTCTAAATTCATTGATTTTTGCACTTCTAACGGCATTAAACATGAATTCTCAGCACCTTATACACCTCAACAGAATGGTGTAGTCGAGCGCAAAAACAGGGTCGTACAGGAGATGGCACGTGTTATGCTTCATAGCCGGAACTTACCGTTATATTTTTGGGCTGAAGCGGTGAACACTGCTGTCTATGTTATTAATCGAGTGTATTTGCGCCCGGGGACTTTAAATACACCATATGAACTATGGTTTTGTAGAAAACCTAACATCAAATATTTTCGTATCTTTGGGAGTCGGTGTTTTATTTTACGTGATCGCGAAAATCTTGGAAAATTTGACTCTCGAAGTGACGAAGGGATTTTCTTAGGTTATTCTACAAACAGTAGAGCATATCGAGTTTTTAACTTAGAATCTAAGACGATCGTAGAATCGATAAATGTTAAGGTAGATGAAGCTTTTCACTTTGAATCTGAAAAATCTACCCTCGATATCTCTCTTGATGATGATACACCTGCTAATGCATCTTCTTCTAACAATTCTTTCGATAATAATGATGCATCTAACGGTTCTTCAAGTTTATCTGATGTGCAGGAATCATCTCGTGTACCTCCGACTACTCCTTACCTCAAACGTTACGCATCTCCAAGGATCACCCTGAATCGAACATCATTGGAGATCCACAAGAAGGAGTTAGAACTCGGAGACAATTGGTTTGCGGATTTGCATGCTATGTATCTCAAATCGAACCAAAGAATGTTGATGAAGCTCTTCAAGATGACTACTGGATTGAAGCAATGCAGGAAGAGCTCCATCAATTTGAGCGAAACAAAGTCTGGGAATTAACGAAGCCTCCGAAGCAACACAATGTGATAGGTACCAAATGGATTTTCAAGAACAAGAAAAATGAAGATGGTACTATCATCAGGAACAAAGCAAGGTTAGTTGCTCAAGGCTACTCTCAAGTAGAAGGTATAGACTTTGATGAAACTTTCGCCCCTGTAGCTAGACTCGAGTCCATTCGTATCTTGTTTGCGATTGCTTGTCATTTTAAAATCAAATTATTTCAAATGGACGTTAAGAGCGCCTTTTTAAATGGGTTTTTAAATGAGGAAGTTTATGTGGCTCAACCGAAAGGTTTTGTGGATCATAAACTACCTAACCATGTTTTTCGTCTGAAAAAGGCTCTTTACGGTCTGAAACAAGCACCGCGAGCATGGTACGAAAGGTTGACAAAGCACCTTTTGGAAAAGGGCTATACTCGAGGGGGAGCTGACAGGACTCTCTTTGTGAAGCATTATCAAAACAATTTCATTGTTGCACAAATCTATGTCGATGACATTGTATTTGGTGCAACAAGAGATAATGATGCTTCTAAATTCGCGGAGACCATGGAAAGCGAATTTGAGATGTCCATGATGGGCGAATTGACTTATTTTCTTGGATTACAAGTTAAACAAAACGATGAAGGAATTCACTTGTGTCAATCCAAGTATGCAATGGAGTTGGTCAAAAAGTTTGATTTAGAAAATTCTAAGGATTTTCCGACTCCAATGGGAACTAGCCATAAGGGACTTGGAAGTGAATCACATAGTGAGAATGTAGACGAGAAACTGTATCGCAGTATGATTGGAAGTCTACTATATCTCACGGCTAGTCGCCCGGATATATCCTTCAGTGTTGGGATTTGCGCGAGATATCAATCAGCACCGAAGGAGGTTCACCTGAAAGCGGTGAAACGGATCATCCGGTATATCAAAGGTACAATAAATTTCGGAATTTGGTATCCTATGGGAACAACTTTGGATATTGTTGGATACTCAGATGCCGATTGGGCTGGATCAGTGGATGATCGGAAAAGCACGAGTGGTGCATGCTTCTATCTTGGCCATTGCCTTGTTGCATGGCACAGTAAAAAGCAGAACTGCATAGCACTCTCGACTGCCGAAGCGGAGTACATTTCAGCAGGAAGTTGTTCAACCCAATTGATTTGGATGAAAAGCGTGTTGAGCGATTTCCGGATTTCAGCAACTTCGGTAACCATTTTTGTGACAACACTAGTGCTATTAACATTTCTAAAAACCCTGTGTTGCACTCTAGAACAAAACATATTGAACTTAGATATCATTTTCTTAGAGAGCTAGTTGAATCAAATATTCTTCAACTGTCATATATTTCAACTGAGGATCAATTAGCTGATATCTTAACAAAACCTTTGGATCAAAAACGTTTTATTCACTTGCGTAAAGCAATTGGCATGCTTTCCTTGAAATAACTCTTTTTGAAACCTTTGCTTAGGTTAGGTTTTGTTTTTGTGTTTTTGTTCTTTATCTATGTTTGTACATAGGACATTAATTGAGCATAAATCATAATTGACTTTAATTGCATCCTTTCATGCATTTAGAAATTTATTATGCTTTTGATATCATAATATTTCAATGTTGCAATGATCATTTATGTTAATTAAGTCATCTTTTAAGTGATCAAAGTCAATTTCTCTCTCAATGATCTCTTGGTATAGTCATTATCTTATTTGATTGCTTAGTCGAGTATGAATGCGAGATCAATTTTTGGTTGAATACCTTATATATTAAATAATTGATAGCCAATTGAGGGGGAGTCAAAGAAATGTAAAATGCTCAAAAGATGTGGAAAGAGTTACATCCCAATGAGGAGTGTGAAAACTACCACCACATGGAGGAAAGAGCTAACCTCGGTCGTCCGAGTACTGTGTGCAGCTACCACATGTATACCAAGCATGGTTTTTCAAATTGTTGATAAAATGCATATTGAAATACTTGACTCAGTCAAATTTCATGGTTGGTATAAGGTGGGATTTTTAATGAAAGATGCTCAAAGAGCCACTCCTTCAACAGATTGTCTAGATATATTATCTAACTTATCTGGGATTTCAAACATCTATTGATCTTGGTATTTCATTTTCTTTACCAAATTGATGATTTGATAAAGGCATTACGCATAAGATCAGGATAGATGTAATTGAAGTTGTTCAACTTTAAGTGTTTTAATTTTCGTAAATTTTCGTTTCATTTTTGGATATTTTTGATAGATTTTGCATAATCTATTTCTTGTTGTATGAAACGATGATTTTGTTTAAAGTTGATATGGTAAAGTGCTTACATACTTTTTCTGGATTTTATGGAATTTTTCTAAATTTTTCTGAAGAAAAAGTTGGAGCCGATCCGGATCGGACAAGTGATCCGGATCCCGAACGCAGGATTTCCTGCGGGTAGCCGATCCGGATCACATTCTCGATCCGATCCGGATCACGGCTAGGGTTTTATAAGAACAAAAGGGTTTTGATTTCTTTTACCCTAATCTTTTGTTCTTAAGTCTCTAGAGCTTCTCTCTCTAGATTTCTTGCATTTGGAGCTTCCAAACTCAAAGTTCTTCGATTCAAGTAAGTTTTATTGATCAAAATCTCGGTTTTTCACAGTTTTTCTTTTTTCTCAAAACGTGAGTTGAAATCTTGGATCTTTTTCGTTTGTGAATGGTTTTTGATCAAATTTCTTTTGAAATAAGAACTCTGGGTAGATTAGTTTTGATTATATGCTGGGTTTTCTCTTGATTAACGAATTTTTGGGCTTCGATTTCTAAAAATTCGGTTTTAGGGCATAAAAGAGGAATTTTTGAAAATCATGGAATTGATCTATTTTTAAAATTCTTTTTGCAAAACTAATTTGATTCTTAGCTCTCTACATGATTATGATTGTTTGGGTACAATTTTTCAAATTTTTCAAAATTGACAATTTTTCATGTTCTTGAGTTCTTCACAGGACACTTCTTACTCAATAGCAGCAATGGCATTCTCTTGGATAATTTTCTTCTTGCTGCAATGGTGCACACAAGAGCAATAAATAAATTGAAGAGAGGCAAAGAAAACTCAAAAAGGAGAATGCGTTCAACTTGAAGATCAGAGACTGAACAGGAAAAAGATGAAGTGAATTGGGACGAGTTGTGATGATGAAGCATTGCCTGTTAAATCGAACAAAAGACCCCTGCTGAAACTCGAAAGGAAGACTCCGCCTAGGAAAAAGGAAAAGCCCCAATGGCCCTCAACCATCGGTGAAAAGAGACTTGCTCGAAAAAGAGGACAAGCACGAGGTATCTGAATTGAAAGCCACTCGCAAGCCAGCCTCCTCCACAAGATTTTGTGAGTTCTGAGAGAATCAAGGATTTCGAGAACAGAGAATGCATTGGGGAAAGACATGTAAATGTCAAAGCTCTCAAGGAGCGCTCTGCACTATTTGGGACTCTTTTTGATCAAATGGGACTTGCACCCATTTGCAATTTCCCGGACAATCTTGGATATTGTCTTCATCTTGTCAGGATGTTTTATCAGAATTCATCAAAGTTGGTTGATCTTGAGGACGGACCACGAGAATTTCTAACAACAGTTAGAAATGTTAAGATCAAGATTACACCTCAATTAATTGGAGAGGTGTTAGGAATGAAGGCCCGGGTTGATGGGGCTCATTACCTAAAGGGTCATATTTTTAGCAATACAACCTGGAGAGTGGTTGTCAACGGGATTTGTCTTCCCGATACTCAGCCGACGGGAAATTCAATCTTCTCAAAAGAACTTCGACCGGAGTATCGCTTCCTGAACTTTATTGTTTGCTACAACATTCTTCCGAACATGCAAACAAAAGTTCTTAGATGGGATAGAATGTTATTTCTTTATCTTCTTGGAAACCCGGTAGCAGCCATGGGATCTAACTTCAACATCCCCTTTCTCATCTGGTCAAGGATGGCGCGGTATGTGGAACATGCCCATCCTACAGAGCGACTTCCCTTCCCAATTATCATTATGCGAATTTTGAAGAAATTTAAAGTCGATATTTCATCGTCAGCATACATGCATAGCTTGGGAACTATCAACGATACAACTATAGTGAAGTCCCTCTCACAAAGACAGGATGAGCCTCCAACACCTCCTCGCGGACAGCGACCCTCAACATCAACAGCAGCAGCAAAAATAGCAGCAACAGCTTCAGCACCACCTGCACCAGCTTCAACATCAGAGGATGATGCCTCTGTTACCTCTATTTATAGGGAGCAACAACGACTTTCCTCAGAACAAGAACGAATGTCAAACGAGTTCGTTGCAATGAAAGCCGACATAGGAGATTTAAGGAAGGAACAGATGTCTATGAACAAGATACTGAAAAAGATCTTTCAAAAACTCGGCTGTACCAGTTCTGAAGATTCAGATTAATCTATCTTTTGCAGGTTATAATCCTAGTTCTTACATTTTCTTTTTGAACTTTTTAACTCCCTTTCATTTTTGTAATTTTGGCTCAGTTTAGTGACAAAAAGGGGGAGAGAGATTTGAACTGGTTAAACACTAACACTGTGATGTGAGATGTGAGAACTTTGAACTTTGAACTTTGGAGGTAAGTATACAACAACTCAACTTTGGTTTTGTATTGTGGATAATTGCATGTCTCGACTAACTATTCGACTAACTATTTGGGCATGTAATATTACTAACAAGTTGTTGTTGACTAACAAACTTATGACATTTGGTTTTAATGCTTAGAAGATATGTCTATTTTGATTGTATTCTCTTACATATCTGATTTTAAATGTCATGGTGAGTATAAACTCTATCTCTGTGTTTGGTTTTTTATGTTAAAATTCTTGAGGTATCTAACGATTTCTTTTGTCAAGAATGATTTCTTTTGCAGAGAGTACAGATGTCTAAGTCTAGAGTCTGTTTTAGGAGTTTATCTCATGTATTTATTTTTTTTGGATCTCTTTTGTAAATTTTTGTTGTATGGTGATAGCAACAAAAATATCTTTTTGAATTTTCTTTTGTGGATTTGTGTTTTGTCACGAAACCGCCAAAGGGGGAGATTGTTACGGAATTTGAGTTGGCGTATTTCGTGAAAGTGTTAAGTCTTGAAGATTGAAGATGAAGAAGTTTGGATCATATACCTCAATCTCAAGAAAGAAGAATTCAAAAGGATCAGGTACGTTTAACTAAATAATTTTGGTGATCCGAATACTTCTTATAGTGTAGAAACACTTGGAAGAATTTTTAATTGCATAAAAATCAAAAACTGGACATGGGACATGTTCAGGATCCGGATCAGGGTACTACAATCCGGATCCCGAACATAGGGTAGTTCATGCGCAAATCTAGTCCGGAACACATCTTGTTCAGTCCGGATCCCGAACGTGGATTTTGCAGAAACTGTATGAACGATCCGGATCGTGGTTCTTCATCCGGATCCCGAATGTGGTTTTTCTGGAAAAATTTGTTTAATGACGACAGTCCGGATCGCATTATTCCAGTCCGGATCGCCGTCCTGAAAACTTCCAGAAAAGGTTAGTTTTTGATCCTTATCTTCTTCCAATGGTTTCTAACCTATAAATAGACCCTAATTCATTTTTAGGGAATCCGAAAATAACCGTAATGAACGAAAATCAACGAAAAAGAAAAATCCACATATAGAGAAGAAAGGAAATCAATAGATTTAATTCTATGTTTCTTCATCTATATTGATTAATTTGATTCTAGGTTTTCAAACTCAGATTTTGAGTAGAATCAAATTAATGAATACTTAGATGGGATTTCCGATCTATCTTTAATCTAAGTATTTGGCGGATCATCACCACCCAAAAACAACGATTTTTCCCAAAATTGGCGCGTGGACTCGCGTGGCCTTGTGGATTCAAGGTGCTACCGCTCTCGTGGATTCGGAGCGAGGTACGTTCGTGGATTCGAAGCGTACTACTTGGTGAAGACCGTGGATTCGGTCGGACGTCGTGGATTCGACGTTGGACGCTGTGGATTCGGCGTTGGACGCAAATCGTGGATTCGAGAAGCGTTGCGGAGCGAGCGGAGAAGATCTACTAGGAGCGTATGGTAAAAGGTTGAGTCGTCTGTGAGTACGTTATATCACCTTGTACGTGTTTAATTCTAGTGGATTTCGCCGTGTTATCGGTCCCGTGGTTTTTTACTCCGGTTTGGAGTTTTTCCACGTAAAAATCTTGCGTGTTATTTATTTTTCCGCATTGGGTTTTATTACGCAAAGATTTTTGAGTGTTTATTGTTTACACCTATTCACCCCCTTCTAGGTGTTTTTTCTCCTATTTAGATCCATATTAGACATAACCCAACACAGTGTAGTTGAGCGGAAAAATAGAGTTGTATAAGAGATGGCGCGTGTTATGCTTCATAGCCGGAAACTCCCTTTATATTTTTATGCTAAAGCAGTTAACACCGCGGTCTATGTGATCAATCGTATCTATTTGCGCCCGGGTACTTTAAATACACCATATGAGCTATGGTTCTATAGAAAACCGAATATCAAATATTTTCGTATCTTCGGGAGTCGTTGCTATTTTTTACGCGATCGTGAAAATCTTAAAAAATTCGACTCTCGTAGTGACGAAGAAATTTTAATGGGTTATTCTACAAATAGTAGAGCATATTGGATATTTAACATTGAATCGAAAACGATGATAGAATCTATAAATGTTAAAGTAGATGAAGCTTTCCATTTTTCTTTTGATAAATCTACTCCTGATATGTCTCTTGATGATGAATTGCCTGCTAATGATATTGCATCGGAACATGATAAATCTTCTGAAAATTTTGATGCATCATATGGTTCTTCTAGTTCATCTAATGTGCAGGAATCATCGCAAATTTTTCCGAGTACTCCTTTATCTCAAACACTTCGAATCTCCAAGGACCATCCGGAATCAAATATTATTGGAGACCCTCAATAAGGAATTAGAACTCGGAGACAGTTAGAATGTGGAGTCGCCTGCTACGTCTCCATGATAGAACCGAAGAATATTGATGAAGCTCTTCAGGATGACTACTGGATAGAAGCAATGCAAGAAGTGCTTAATTAATTTGAAAGGAACAAAGTCTGAGAATTAATGAAGCCCCCTAAGCACCAAAACATCATTGGTACTAAATAGATTTTCAAGAATAAGAAAATGAAGACGGTACCATTGTGAGAAACAAAGCACGGTTGGTTGCTCAGGGCTACTCACAAATTGAAGGAATAGACTTTGATGAGACTTTCGCCCCGGTTGCCCGTCTCAAGTCTATTCGTGTCATTTTCGCTATTGTTTGTCATTTCAAAATTAAGCTTTTTCAGATGGACGTTAAGACGCATTTTCAAATGGTTTTCTAAACAAAGAAGATTATGTGGCTCAACCGAAAGGTTTCATTAATCATAAATTTTCAAACCATATTAATCAATTGAAAATGATTCTTTATGGACTAAACAAGCACCGCAAGTATGGTACGAAAGATTGACGAAATATCTTTTGGAAAAAGGCTATACTCGAGAGGGAGCCGATCGGACACTCTTTGTGAAGCATTCTCAGGATAACTTCATTGTGGCTCAAATCTATGTAGATAACATCGTGTTTGGAGCTATAAGAAACAATGATGCTTCAAAATTCGCCGAAACAATAGAAAGCGAATTTGAGATGTCCATGATGGGTGAGCTTACGTATTTTCTTGGATTGCAGGTTAAACAATATGAAGATGGCATTCATTTGTGTCAATCCAAGTATGCGAAGGAATTGGTTAAGAAATTCGGATTAGAAGATTCTAAAGACCATCCGACTCCTATGGGAACTAGCAAAAAAGGATTAGGAAGTGAATCTCATGGAGAGAGTGTAGACGAGAAACTTTACAGAAGTATGATTGGAAGTCTACTCTATCTTACTGCTAGTTGCCCGGATATTTCCTTCAGTGTTGGGATTTGCGCGAGATATCAATCAGCACCGAAGGAAATTCACCTGAAAGCAGTGAAAAGGATAATTCGGTATGTCAAAGGTACAATCAATTTCATAATTTGGTATCCTATGGGCACATCTCTTGACATTATAGGATATTCGGATGCCGATTGGGCTGGATCAGTGGATGATCGAAAGAGCACGAGTGGTGCATGTTTTTACCTTGGCCATTGTCTTGTTGCATGGCATAGTAAAAAGCAAAACTGCATTGCTTTCTCTACTGCCGAGGCGGAATATATTTCTGCGGGAAGCTGCTCAACTCAATTGATTTGGATGAAGAGTGTATTGAGTGACTTCCGCATTCCTACGACCTCGGTAACTATTTTGTGTGGCAACACTAGTGCCATTAACATTTCTGAAAATCCTGTGTTGTACTCTAGAACAAAACACATTGAACTGAGATATCATTTTTTAAGAGAGCTAGTTGAATCAAGTACTTTGCAAATTGCTTATGTTTCAACTGATGATCAATTAGCCGATATTTTAACAAAACCTTTGGATCAAAAACGTTTTATTCATTTGCGAAAAGCAATTGGTATGTTTTCTTTGAAATAACCAAATTTTGAACCATTGCTTAGGTTAGGTTTTGTTTTGTGTTTTTGTTCTTTTTGTTTGTAATATAGAACATTAACTGAACATTAGTATAGATGACTTTAATTGCATCCTTTCATATTTGGAGAAATTTATTATGATTTGGATATCATTATAATTCATTTGATGCAATGATCATTTATATCAATTATTTCATCTTTAATTGATTAAAGTCAATCCCTCATTCAATGATCGCTTGGTATTGTTTTTATCTTATTTGATAATTGAAATAAGTATGAACACGAAATCAATTTTTGGTTGAATACTTAATATCTCATATAATTGATAGCTAATTGAGGGGGAGTCTATTTAAATTTTTCATGCTCAAAAGATGTGGAAAGAGTTACGTCCCTTAGTGGAGTGTGAAAAATACCACCATATGGAGGAAAGAGCTACCACCTCGGTTGTCCGAGTATTGTGTGCAGCTACCACATGTTTACCAAGCACGGTGTTCTTGTTTATTAGATAAAATGCTTATTGGAATACTTGACCCTGTCAAATTCCAAGGTTGATATATGGTAGGATTTTAGATTAAAAGATGCTCAAAGAACCACTCCCTAAATATATTAACTAGATAATATTATTTGACTTATTAGGGAGTTGAAACATCTATCGATCTTGGTGCTTCACTTTCTTTACTCAATTGATGATTCGATAAAGTCATTACTTATAAGATTGTGTTTGATGTTTTGAACTTGTTCAACTTTAGATGATATAACTTTTATAAATTTTTTATTTCATTATTTGGGTATTATTGATAGATTTATCATAATCTATTCCTTTTATGTGAAACGATACTTTTTGTTTAAAGTTGATATGTAAGAATGCTTACATATTTTTTTTGGATTTTCTGAAATTTTTTGAAATTTTTCTGAAGAAAAAGTTGCAGACAGTCCGGACTGGATGATTCAGTCCGGATCCCGAACGATGGGATTTTCTGTGCGAAGCCGATCCGGACTGACCTCTTAATCCGATCCAGACCGCGGCTAGGTTTTATATCAAAATGAATGGTTTTTGATTACTCATTCACTCCAAACTTTTGTTTTTGATTTCCTGAGTTTCTCTCTCTAGAACCAAGAGCTATTGGATTTCTCTTGACTCGATTTCTCTCAAATCAAGTAAGTATTTGCATCAAAATCTCGGTTTATTCACAGTTCATGTTATTTTCTTCAAAATGAGATAGAAATCATGCCTCGAATTCAATTTTTGATATTTTTCTCTGAAATTTTTTACACAAATTGAACTCTGGATGCCTAAGAAACCTTTCTACAATTGTTTGTGATTTTATAAATAGATTTTTAGGCTTCGATTTCTAAAATTTCAGTTTTAGGGCATATTTTTTGAATTTTCAAAAATCATGGAATTGATCTATTTTTAAAATTCTTTTTGCAAAATTATCTTGATTCCTAGGCTCTATACATGTTAAGAATTGTCTAGGAATTTTCTTTCAAATTTTGGAATTAAACAATTTTTTTCATGTTCTTGAGTCTTGCTCACAGAGAAACCTTTTCGGCAAACTTTTCAAGATGGCACTTGAATGGATAATTGTAGAGTACCGGGACTTCGTATAGCGCACCGACCTCGCAAGATGGCGTGGTGCGGGGGAAATCGCCTTGGGCATGTTCTAAATGTGTTTACAGATGAGTTCGGGTTGATTCAGATCGTCGCGGAGACCCCAGCTTGAATTTGCATTTCGGGGCATAGTGTACTTGTAGAGTACTGGATCAGATAGCACACTGACTCCACAGTTGACCTTTTTGAGTGGGAAAAGCTTTGGACATGTGTATTTTCAGATTACAGCGGAGTTCGGGAGGTTTCGGACTGATGAGGAGGCCCCGAAGACAAAAAGTGAGTTGGAGTTGGCAAAAAGGAATTAATTAACTAATTTATTAATTAATTTTGGAATTTAATTAATCATTTTGTGTTGCCTGTGTTGTAGAGGAGAAGAGAGTGGATTCATTTGGATGAGATTTTTTGTTGGAGGATTTATTGGGTTTTTCTCCCTCACAGCTGCCTTGCACCCAACCCACCCTTAATTAAGCCACCTTAATTAGCCTCCACGTCACCTTCATCTTCTTCTTCCCTGCAAACAGAGGAAAGAAAAGAAAACAGAGGAAAGAAAAGAAGAAGAAGAAAAAGAAAAAGAAGTAGAAAGAGGAGATGTAAAAGAGGGAAATGAGAGATGTGATAGTGTGGACATGCTACTCGGAGCCAAGAGGAGCCGAGCGGAGCGCGCGCGTCGATCTCCAAACAAGGTTAGTTGCAGTTTTTTTTTGAGAGAGAGAGAGAGAGAGAGAGAGAGAGAGAGAGAGAGCTTGGTTTTGGTTTTGGAGCTATTTTGGGTTTTGGAGGAGTTTGGTTTTGTGAGGACCCGAATCCCCGCTTAAGGGTTTACTATTGGTTTTGTGGCTTCTGGGAGTGTTTGTGCGCGCGTCGGGCCCAAGGAATGGATTCAGGGTGTAAAATGGGAGCAAGATAGGCTAATTGAAAGCCTTTGACAAATTTTAGAAGTGGAATTGGGCAAAACGGACATCGGATTTGTATTCAGCATGTGAAAACGATGAAAATGGACTATTTACTTGTATTTTTCGGAGCCCGGATGCGAAAACACGAATTTCGAGGTGTTGGAGCACTGTTCCGGCGGCCGGATTGGCGCCGGCGGCGGCGGTAGGCGGTGGAGTGCGGCGGCCGGCTGAGGCGCAGCCGCTCGGTCTACCGCGGAGGCGTGCACCCGGGCGCGGGACAAGTGGCGGCATCCAGTTGGCCGGCGCAGCAGGCGCGGTCCACGGGAGAAGCGCGGGTGTACGGTGGACCGGAGGGTGGACACGTGGCATCTCCGGATTGGCTGGCTCTTGTGCGCGCGGTCAACGCAGCGATGGCGGGCAGGTGACCGTACGGCGGGGCAGGTGGCCGTACACCCGGGTCAGCCGGGCGACGTGCGCCGGGCAGGCGCGGTCGACGACACGTGGCGCGACCGCAGCGGCTGGTGCCGCTGTGCGCTGTGCGGCCTGCCACGTGGCACACAGGGATTGGCGGCGCTTGCTGTTTGCTGTTCGTGGACACGTGGCGCTCCAGGGTTGATTCGGGCTCTGATGGCTTGGGGTACATTTTTGGTGTACTATAGCAGCCCGAAAGTTTCGAGCGCCCGAATGTGGGGACATGGATGGAATTTCTTGAATTGTTTGGTTTGGGCTATATAAGGCTTCTTTGGGCTGCGATTTCGAGCCCTTTCCCGAGCTCCCCTTCAACTGAGGCCCGAAGAGAAGTTGCTCTTCATCTTGTGCTCCATCTACTGAGGGATTTTTAGATTTTTTTGAGGCCTCGACATCCGTACTTTCTGCGACGCGGCGCACTGCGACGTTTCTTGGATTTTGGCTTCCACCGTCACTTTTCGGTCAGAGAGGCACCCTGGATTACTCCAATAATATTTTGAGCCAATTTTTATGGCAGCGCGATCGCGAGAGGTACACCTTCGACTTTTGTATTGATTGCTTCATCTTGTTTTGAGTTTTAGGCACGGTTTACGAGGCATCTTTGAACTCCTTTCCTACTGGTGGTTTTTCTAGACAGCGGAGGCTTGTCAGATTTTTATCTCTGCACTCGAGCATCGGAATTCGACGATTAAGGACTCGATTGATATCTACGCTTTGCAAGGATCGCCATCATATTTTTATCGAAATTTTTGGAGTTTATATCGCAGGTAATAATTAAGCTTTTTGGGGACTGTTTTGCTGCAGGCTTGTGATTATGAGGGAGTTAACATACCGCGATGTTCTAATTTTATCTTGGCCTACAGGTGTCGGATTGAGGTGTGTAAATACTCGATTTGGGGCTACTCGTCGCGAGGATCGCAACGGTGATTTTTCTGAATTTTTCTGAGGACTGGACAGAGGTGAAATTCCTCAATTTTTGTGCTGGTTGTAGTAAACAGCATTACTGTTTTTGGAACTACTATCTTGATGCTGTATGTGGTACTTTTTGCTGTAATTCGCAGATTTTGGGTGTCTTGCGGAGTGTTGGACTGTGAGGAAGTTATTTCTGTTGTGGAGCGCGCATTTTTCCAGGTGGGTTGCTTCGCCTCCAAAAACAATGAACTATCTACTAATTCTATTATATAGGGAACATACATGCCATGAGATGGATTAGATTGCATGTTAGAGAGTGAGATGCCATCTTTCCTGTATTATTGTCGATATCCTGTTGATTCATGTTTTTCTGATCCTGTTTTAGTTAAATTAACTGCTATTATTGGAACTTGACCTAGCACCCCATCATATGTTGCATGTGTAACCAGACCAGTAGAAAATCCTCACTTGGGCTAGGTTTATTTATGTTTTAGACATCCACACGTTATACTTTATTCCTAGACATAGTGTTATCCTCGCCTGGATAGTGGGCCGAGTGGTCGGGATTCCTTTTAGTGTGGGATGCATGTTACACTCGTGCTTGGGAGCAGAGTGGAGTCTGGTAGATGTAGTTGGTCGTTTATCTGTGGTGGGAGCCGTTTGGGTATACGGCGGTCCCGGGATGTCTTGTTTCCTTGTTTTATTTGTCGCTACTGTGTTAGTGCAGTAGTATACCAGTGTTATCAGGACCTAGAACCCAGACTGTTTTTGGACACATATAATTTTTGTAAACTAATGTTTTCCTTCTAAACTTCGAGCGGGTCGCCGGAGCCTGTTCTTGTTTGATTTGGGTGAAGGCAATGGCCCTTCGGGGTTTGAAAAATAAAACTTACTTGAACTGATTTTCATTAAAGAACTAAAATATATTAAATTGGGTTTCTCAGATTAAAATAGTTTTCAGTAATAACTGTCATCTTTTTATTACAACTTCCTCACCCGAGAGAGTTTGGGTGATCTGGGTTCTAGGGGCCGTTCCTTTTTCGGGGCGAAAGCTACGGGGGCCGTGCCTGGAACCTGTTCTTGTTTGATAGGGTTGTAGGTGTTGGTCTCCCAGAACTTTCGGACCCTGGTTGGTGTCTTCTGCATGTTGTACCGAGGTTGTCGTGTTCCCGAACTGTAAGGGGGTCGGGAACTTCGATAGGCGGAGCCTGGAGTCTGTTCTTGTTTGATTGGGGTTCTAGGCATCGACCTATCAGAATTTCTGAACCCTTATGGTGTCGGTCCTTCCTGTGTTATCTGTGAGTTTGGTGTTCTATTCTAAGAGCCGTTGGGTTGACAGAGGTCCTGGCTGTTCGAGTGTTTCTTGTGAGTGAGTTTGAGAGGTGATTTGAGTACTATCGATCTTGTTGATCGTGGATTTGGACTATAGCCTGCATGAGCCATATTGAGCTCGACAGAGATGCGCGGATACTTTCCTCGGTGGGGTCGCGCCCCTCGAGTGCCACTCCGGAGTTGGGCCTGTTACTTTGCTATCGCGACTTGTCGACGTAGTCCCTCTGGCTGGTCAAGTTTTGGCAGTCACGGACGCCCTACGGTAGACCCATCCTCTTGTGGATGTGCGGCAGTAGGTGGGCGCAGGTTTGACTAGACCCTATGTGGCAGTCACTGTGATTGGGTTGATTGAGTATACTGGGTTTGAGTCGATGCATCATTTTCATCTGTATCGCCCTTTGAGCATAGTAGATAGAGGCATGATAGCTGTAGAGTTATTTTTCAGCTTTCCTTTCTTCAGTTTTTTGTTATCTTATGCCTCTAGTAGACTTAGTGGGCAGACCGTCGGGTTGGTTGCGGTACCCACTGAGAACTACTGTGGGATGTAGTTCTCACACCCGCTGTGGTGTATTTTTTCCCCAGGGACCTACTTTCCAGTTGCTGATCCTTTTGTTGCTGATCGAGGCGAGGGAGTCGCGAGCTAGATCCCTACCTGTCTTTGGAGAGTAGCAGTAGCGGTACCCCTTCATTGCAGATCTATTAGTACAGTCAGCAGTTGGTTTATTTGTTTTTTACTTTTGAGAGACATTTGTATTGTGAGGATCTAACTTGTACTGAGAGCCTGTACACTGATGTATTATTGGGTTTACCTCCCTGTTTAGAGTTTCGCAGCGATCGGATACCCGGACAGTGAGAACGGGGTCCGTCAGTGATTGTGAATACAGCGTGACTTTGGTGACCCGTAAATAGCACAAACGAAAGATGTTGGATATCCCGTGATAAATTAAGTTAAGTTGAGGCTCCCTGTCATGTTTGAGCGAAAACGGGATGAAAACGGGCGAGAACGGGCGAAATTCGGAAATCTGGCCGTACATTCGGGCGCCCAAAATGTACTGTAGCGCACCCGAAATGTACTATAGAGGCCATACGGCCGGCCGAATTCCACTGTAGCAGCGCCTGAATCCCAAGTTGGCACGGATCCGGATGCAGTGGCGCGAATCCCGAGGTAGTTGGCATGGATCCTAAGGTAGTTAGCACGGATCCCGATGTAGTGGCATGGATCCCGAGGTTGTTAGAACGGATCCCGATGATGTGGGCACGAATCTTGAGGCGGCGCGCATCTCGAGGTGATGCGCATATCCCGAGGCTTGGCACTAGGCTCGCAGGGGCGCTCGGCGCGAGGCGTGCGCGGGGAAGGCGCGCGGCGTGGGGCAGGTGGGGGCGCCACGTGGTGGCTCCCCACTGGCTGCGACAGATTCGCAGCATGTCACGCGGGGGCGCGCACCTGCGCTGGCGCGTGCTGGCGGGTCAGCGCGTGGGGACGCGCGCCTGGGGCTGGCGAGGGTCAGCGGGGACAGGAGGGAGCCGCCATGTGGCGGGCCCCCATTGGCCGGGCCTGGCGACGTGCGACGTGACGCGTCACTGGCCCGTTGACGCAGAGGGGGAGCGGGGTGGGTGCCAGGTGGCGCCCGCCCATTGGCGGCCGCTGGTCCGTGGACGCGGTGCGCGGGTGCGGGGATGCGTGTCGCTCCGCGATTGGCCGATCGCGGATGACGTGGTGCATCGCTGGCACGGCGTTGATGCGTGGATCGCGGAGCTGGGCACTGTAGCAGCCCGAAAGCCGATTTCAGGCGCCCGAATGTGGCGCCCGAAAGTGGGATTTTTGGCTATAAAAGCTCGGAATCCCCTCAATTCTTCTCTTTTTTCCCTTTTTCTCCAAATCGAGTGTGGGGAGGGGGCGCGGGCGATTTCGTGGGGGGTTTTTGGGGTGCTGCGAGCACGCCGAGGACCCCGTGGTGCGCGCGCAAGGGTTCCATGGAGCCGAATGGACGCATGTGCACGCGTTGGACGGCGCGACGATATCGAGGTAAGCTTCGCTTGTCATTTTTGCGGTGTTTTTGACACATTGTTAAGATTTCCCTTTTTGGATTTTGGATTTGACCCCATACCCTTGTGCTTGTTAGGGACCGTGATTTACTGTGTCGTTTTGCTACGCGAGGTATCGCCGGGCATTTCGGGGTGCACCGTTTTGCGTGCAAACCTAAGGAATGTGCACCATTTTGCGTGCAAGCTCGAAGATCATGCATCGTTTCGCGCGCAACCTTGAAGAGAATATGCACCGTTTTGCGTGTAAACCTGAAGAACTTGCACTGTTTGGCGTGCAACCTTAAAGAGAGGTGTGCACCATTTTGCGTGCAAACCCAAGGTGCGTGCATCATTTTGCGTGCATATTTTGATAACGTGCATCGTTTTGCTTGCAAACTCGAGGTGCGTGCATCGTTTTGCGTGCAGACTTGGTTGGCGTGCATTATTTTGCGTACGGCTCAGACGATGTGCACCGTTTTGCGTGCAATCTTGAAAAGACAAGGAAAATTGCGGGGAGACCAATTGCAAGTGTCTATAAGCAATTGGGTACGACACAAGGTAGGGGATTCTACCGAAAACGGGTGACCTCTCCCCTTTTTCCTCTGCATTGATTTAGAAACATTATTAGTAAGCATGCTAGTGTAGTGTAATTTTAATTGTGATTATGAATGAGGAAAAGAAAAATAGGTGATATATTTACACGTTAAATGGACTTAGAGGGATGTTGTGGGTTATGTTAAATATGGATCTGAATAGGGGAAAAAATACCTAGAGGGGGGTGAATAGGTGTAAACAATAAACACACCAAAATCTTTGCGTAAAAATAACCCAATGCGAAAAAGTAAATAACACGCAGAGATTTTACGTGAAAAACTCCAAACCAGGAGTAAAAAATCACGGGACCGATCACACGGTGAAATCCACTAAGATTAAACACGTACAAAGGTGATATACCGTACTCACACGACTCGACCTTTTACCATACGCTCCTAGTTGATCTTCTCCGCTCGCTCCACAACGCGCCTCGAATCCACGATTTGCGTCCAACGCCGAATCCACAACGTCCAACGTCGAATCCACGACGTCCAACCGAATCCACGGTCTCCACCAAGTAGTACGTCTCGAATCCACGAACGCACCTCGTTTCAAATCCACAAAACGGTAGCACCTTGAGTCCACAAGGCCACGCGAATCCACGCGGCGATTTTTGGCAAAATCGTTGTTTGTTGGTGGTGAAAATCCTCCGAATACTTAGATCAAAGATAGATCGGAAATACCATCTAAGTATTCATTAATTTGATTCTACACAAAATCTGAGTTTAGAAACCCTAGAATCAAATTAATCAATATAGATGAAGAAACATATAATAGATCTAGTTTTTCCTTTCTTCTCTATATGTGGATTTTTCTAATTTTCGGTCGTATCTGTTATTTTTGGATTCTAAAATCTTCCACCATTCGGATTACCCTAAGAGATGAAATTAGGGTTTATTTATAGGTTAGAAACCTTTGGAATAAGATAAGAATCAAAAACTGACTTAACAGAATTTTTCCTGCACGACGTCCGGACTGGATTTGGCTTGATCCGGACTGTCGTCATTTTTCAGAGAATTTCCTGAAAAATCATGTTCGGGGTCCGGACTGAAAGATGGACGATCCGGACTGTTCATGCGATTTCTGCAGAATCCATGTTCGGGGTCCGGACTGAAACAGGGGAGGTCCGGAGTGAAATTCCGCATGAACTTACCTACGTTCGGGGTCCGGACTGGAATGCCCTGATCCGGATCCTGAACATATAACAGTCTAGTTTTTTTATTTTTATGCAATTAAAAATCTATCCAAGTGTTTCTACACTATAAGAAAGTATTCGGATCACCAAGATTATTTAGTTAAGCGTACCTGATCCTTTTGAATTCTTCTTTCTTGAGATTGAGGTATATGATCCAAACATCTTCATCTTCAATCTTCAAGACTTAAACACTTTCACGAAATACGCCAACACAAATTTCTTAACAATCTCCCCCTTTGGCGGTTTCGTGACAAAACAAAATCCACTTAAAGAAATTCAAAAAGATTATTTTTATTGTTATCACCATACAACAAAAATTTACAATTATGATCCAAATAAAAATGAGTACATGAGATAAACTCCTAAAACAGACTCTAAACTTAGACGTTTGTACTCTCTGCAAAAGAAATAATTCTTGACAAAAGAGATCGTTAGATACCTCAAGAATTTAACATTCAAAAATCAAACAGAGAGATGGAGTTTATACTCACCATGACATTTACAAAATCAGATATGTATGAAATAAGCAATCAAAGCAATTCGCATATCATCTAAGCATTAAATTCCAAATGTCATAAGTATGTTAGTCATCAAATAACTTGTTAGTAATATTACATGCCCAAATAGTTAGTCGAATAGTTAGTTGAGGCATGCATTCACAATACAAAGCAAAGTTGTTGTCATACTTACCTTTCAAGTTTAAAGTGTCCAAAGTTCTCACAAACACATTGTTCATTGTTCTCTCTCCCCCTTTTTGTCACTGAAGTTAGCCAAAATTACAAAAATTAAAGGGAGTGAAAAGTTCAAAAAGAGTAAGAACTAAAACTAAAAACCTGCAAAACAAAAATTAAAAATAGTCAATTGTCAGATTCTGAATCTTCAGAGCTACTACATCCCATCTTCGTAAACATCTTTTTCACCAACTTCTTGATCGAAGTGAATTTATTCGTCAAAGTGACTTGAGCTGCAGTTATTATTTCTAGCTCCCGAGAGATACGCTCCTGTTCCTTTGCGATTCGTTCCTGTTCAAAAGATAGTCGTTGCTGTTCTTTATAAATGGAAGTCACATATGCTTCATCATCTGATGTAGGTACTTGCTTTGTAGGTGTTGCTGAAGTAGCAACTGAAGGTTTCTTGCTACGTGGAGGAGTCGGGGTAGTCATCAAGCAGTCTTGGCAAAGACTTTACAACTGTCGAATCGTTAATCATTCCCAAACTATGTTGATAACTTAAAGAGCGACTATCAACCTTGAATTTTCTGAAAATTCTCATTATGATTAATGGGAACGGAAGTCTTTCCGTTTGATGAGGATGTTCAACATACCATGCCATCCTATTCCAAATGATGTATGGAATATTAATGTTCAAACCCACTGCCTCCGACGAATGTCCCAAAAGATATAAGAAAAGCATGCGATCCCATTGCAGGACTTTCGTCTGCATGTTTGGGAGAATATTGTAGCATATGATGAAATTGAGAAACCTGTACTCAGGTCGAAGCTCCTTTGAGTATACAGAGTTTCCAGTTGACTGTGTCTCCGGCATGCATATTCTATTAACAACTGTTCGCCACAACGAATTTATCAAACTTTTTCCTTTCAAGTAATGAGTCCCCGTCTTGCTGGATCTCATCCCTAAGACTTCTCCAATTAGTCGAGGAGTTATCTTGAATTTTGTCCCTCGGACCGTAGTATAGAACTCCATTGGTCCGTCTTCAATCCCTTGAAGCTACAGTGCATTGGTGTAAAAAGTTCGATACCAATTGTTGGTTTTTATAGGATCCACAAGAATCTAAATAGGTACTATCAAACAACTAGAGGGGGGGTGAATATATAGGTGTAATATTCAAAAACCAATCTCATTGCAAAATAAAAACCAATGCGGAAAATAAAAACAGCACACCGAGATTTATGTGGAAACTTCAATCCAGGAGAAAAACCACGGGACCAACACGCAATAACAATCCACTAAGAAAAGAAGAATAACAAGGTGATTACCGACTCCACAGATTCAAACCCCTCCTTCAACCTCTTCGGATCTTGCACTCCACCAATTGCACATCCACTGCACACGTTCGAATCCACGAACGCCACTCGAATCCACAAGCATATGTTTTGAATCCACGAAACGCCTTCAACACATCGAATACACGATGCTACGTCGAATCCACGACGCAAACTCAGTCGATACCGAAATATAGGCTTCGATGGTGATCCTTTGCTTAGATTATCAATAAAGAACCATGGATGGAATCTCTAAGCAAAGATTAGATCAATTCGACAAAAAGTATGTCTTGAAAGAACCGTCGAATTGACCTAAAAGAGGCTAAAAGAAGAACGATGAAAACCTAGCCTCTAGGGTTGCTCTCAAGTGTTTCTGAATTGGTCGGTGCCTCTTGAGAAACCCTAAGTATCTATTTATAACCTTTGGAAAACAATTAGAGTTGGTTTAGCATTCTTATCACGACATTACATTGTGTACCGGTACTCAAAGTTGGGTTCCGATACTCAATGACGCAAAACACAGATTTTTCTATTGTGTTCCGGTACTCCAAGATGTGTTTCGGTACTTAATGAGAATTACAGAAAATCCTGTGTCAGGTTTGAGGAACTCAAAGTGGGGTTCCGGTACTCAATGTAAAAACTGATTTTTCTAAGATAAGTTTTATCCAAAACAAACCAAGTACCGGAATCCAAACTTAGAATAAGTTGTGAGTTAAAAACCAAGTTCCCAAAACTACGTCTAAACCGGGTTTCAATAAATTCTTGATTCCAAAGATTGTAAATGTACTTAAATCACCATGATTAAATTAATCATACCTAAGTGTCAACTTGAGCTCATGTTGAATCTTCTTCGAGTCTTCGAATGCTGATTTGACAATTTGATCACTTAAGACTCCGACTCAACTCACGAAATATGCCAACACAAAAAGCCGTAACAAATGTGCCATTTGTGATTCATCAAAATAGTAGATAAATTTGCATGTGTAAATGGACATAGAGAAAAGTGAATTTTCTAATTGTCAAGACTAGATGATAAATTGCATGTGTAAATAGACATTGGAAAAAATGGATTTCTAATGGTTAAGACTAGATGATGAATTTGCATGTGTAGATAAACACAGATGAAAAAGGTGATATTTTATAATTCATCCAAAATAGGGGATAGATTAGCCGTAGATGAACACCGATTAAAAGTGCTAAATTTAAGATTTATCTAAGATAGGGGATAAATTTGCATGTATAGGTGAACACAGATGAAAAGTGTTAAATTTATTATTTATCCAAAATAGGGGATAAATTTGCATGTGTAGATGAACACAGATGAAAAGTCTAAATTTATGATTTATCCAAATCAGGGAACAAACTTGCATGTGTAGATGAACACAGATGAAAAGTGTCATTTTTGATTTACCTAAAATAGATGATAAATACTATTTTATGATTGTGATCATGTTATGGTGTAACCCTAGAAATCATGTAAAAGTATAAGGGAAATGAGCATGTTTGGTAGTAAAACTAGAAGAAAACCTAGATTAAGGGTTTAACGAGTGGCATGATGTCCTAGGAGTTAAACCTAGATGAACGAGTGACACTGTCTTAGGGGATAACCCAAGGTTGAGAATAGAGTATTTAATATAGAGTCAATGAGCTCTAGGTTAAGCATGATATGGAACTTAGGTAAAGGAAACCTAAGATGAACTAGTGGAGTTTTACTCTCACGTAATGAATTAGAGTCAATGTAACTCTAAGTTAAAAGTGGAACAGGAAATAGAGTTAATGTAACTCCAGGTTCAACGTAAAAAAAAAGGAAAGAGTATGTGGCCACAAAGTTTAAGGAGTTAAATAGATAGTAAAGTAAAACTTAGAGTCAAACTCTAAGAACAAGTATATGTGATCACAAGGTTAAAGAGCTAAATAATATAACCCTAGAGTGGGTCATAGGGTGTCTGGACAAATGGACAACCACTTTAACTTCAATTTGAGTTAAATGAATGAAAGAGAAATGATTATGAGTTCATGAGACTCTCTAGTTATCCTTGTGGCGAGACCTAGGATAAGAGATAAGTTAATGAAAGAGATAAAGTTAAAAAGAAAGCTAAAAGTGGCTAAAAAGCAAAAGAGAATGCAAATAGTGCCTCTGAATGTGGACCCTTCTAAGGGGAATCGGATGTGGTACTCCTTCAGAGGGCCGATTGAATAAAGACAAGTGTAAAAGTGAAAGTAAAAAGCTAAAAGGCTTAAAAGAAAAAGGAACAGTTTGCCAGTGGCAATGTGAGCTATAAGCTCGAATAAGAAAGAAAAGCAAGTGCTTAAGAGCAAAGAGGCTAAGTGCTAAAGTAAAAGTAAAAGAAAAGAAAAGAAAAGAAAAAGATAAAATGGGCGTACCTTCGGGGGTGAAACGTAGTCCTTGTTGGAGTTATGGGTAGTGTCCCTCTCCCGGGCAGTGGCCCGTCTGGCACGTTTCTCCCGTAGGACGGGGTAACACTTGCGGGTGTTACCGGCAACCTTAGAAATCTTATTTTGTGGTAGCATGAATACCGGGCTGGGGCCCGTTAGACAAGAATTTCCCGAGGGTTTAACTTTAACTAAAGCACCAGAATGTGAAAGAATAAAGAGATGATAGAGTGGCCAGGTGGCCGGGTTAGCTTTACCCTCTTTTATAGTGGCATAGTGGCCGAGTTTATGGATCGTAGCCTGGTATGGCTGGACATAGTAGTATTGGGTCGATGATTATACACAGATAGTGTAGTGACCTTTTTATATGCATTTCAGCATGTTAAATCAAGATTTATAGTTTTTCTAGCATTCTACTATTATTGCTTCCATTGGAACCAAGCGGTGTAGGACATTCTTTCTCGGTGGTTGAACCCACTGGGAACTTTGTTGTAGTTCTCACACCCTCGGGTGACCATTTTTCCACGTCCGGATACAGCGGTCGAGACAGACGACAGGGGCAAGGGCCCAGCAGCATAGAGGCCTAGAGGGTCTAGCAGATGTACCTTTTTATATTTTGAGTGAACTATGTGTGGTGAGGAAATGATGTAAAAGAATTATAATATTGTTCAGTTGCAAGTTGAGAGATGGAAATGTAATAAAGTTATTTATAGTTCACTTATATCCTGCTTTCATTTCCAGTTCTAAACTTATTGTTTATTGAATGAAAGTTTTAAATTAGTAGTGATTTTAGTACTCTGATATTGAGCTTCCACATACACTTGATGTATTATTTTGGATGTTACCGTTCCTTTCGGGTAGTGAGAGGTCATACCTGATTGGCAGGTCTGTTGGCGTGCTCGAACTGTACAAATTGGCGGTCTCGGGGCGTGACAGTAACCATGTCACAAGTATCTCAATATAGCAGGACTGGATCACGACTATGATCAAAGTGGGAAAACCCATGCACTAAAGAAAATCTGATCCCCAATCTGATGCAAAGTAAACCTCCGGTCAACCGCCCAGTATCCGCGGTTGCCATAATGCCCCACAGTCCATAACCGCAACCGACCTCCGGCCAACCGCCCAATACCCGCGGTCGCCACAATACCCTACAATCCATAATCATGTCCCACAACCGACATCCGATCAACCGCCCAATATTCGCGGTTGCCGCAATACCCCATAATCCATAATCATGTCCCACAACCGACATCCGGTCAACCGCCCAATATCGGCGGTTGCCGCAATACCCCATAATCCAGGCCCCGGCTATACTATCCCAAACCCCTGCTCGAACCCGAGCAACATGAACCACCTGACTAACGAATAAGGAGAAAAGAAGCAAACATGGTTTTTCCTAAATCAAGTTCCAATATAATAGTGTAGCAATAAAAGATGGCATATCTAGATGTCCATACAAGCATGCAAGTGTTCTCAAGAAAGATAAAAGAAGGCTTATCATGCAATAATCTCGCAAAGAACAAGTCATTGGTCATAACCACCATCCACCTATGCATGTCCATAATATCCTCAAGTAGTACCGACTAATAGGATAAATCACCTTGTCCCAAATTTAACAGTCAATTCCACATGCAAAGTTAAATGCTAACATAGCAAACAATATGTCCCAACCATAAGGTTCCAATCTCACTTTGATAGGCTAGAAGCTTAATTGGGGTAATTAAACATGCATGATATTCAACCATCCTAATATAGGGGATCTCTCTAATATTCCTAGTGAGTATATCGAAATAGAGGTACACAACAACCACCCACCTCGATCGCGAAGCACAGCTCCAAACTTGCCCTCTCATAAAGAAAACCCCGGCTCACTGCGAACACTGCAACAACAACCAACACGGTGAACAAATTAATCCTACAATTAACACAATGCCGCTGTCCGTGCAACAGTCCAGAAGATGGTCGATTTTCACCTGCGAGATGACCTCAAAAAATTCCAGAAAAATAACCGCTGCGATCCTTGCGACGAGTAGATGCAAAACGAGTACTCGCACGTCCTGTTTCGATGCCTGTAGGCCAAGAAACAAATAAAACACCGCGGTGAGCCAAAACTTTCCATGATCGATAATCTGTATCATTCAGTCAGGAAAAAGTGAAATTATCACCCTTGAAGCAACCTCAGAAAAATTCGATAAAAATACGGTCGCGTTTCTCTCGAAGAGTAGATGCCGATCGAGTCCTCACACGCCCCGATCCGATGCCCGTAGGACGAGAAATCCCAGCAATACTTCACCGCTGTCCCCAAACATCGCAGCAGTACAAGGGGTCAAAAGGTACCTCGGGAACACCACCAAAAACTCGAAACAGAGCGAAGTGATTTGTAACAAAATCGAAGGCGTACCTCTCGTGAACGCGCTGCCATAAAAATCGGCTCAAAACTCCACCGGGGTGATCCTGGGGACCTCGCAGACTGAAATGTGACGGTAGAAGCCACAAACGAAGGAGCGTCGAAGTGCGCCATGTTGTAGAAAATGCCGATGCCACGACCTCCAAAAATTTCGGGAATCCATAAAGAAGTAGAGGACAAGGTGAGGAACAACCTTACTTAAGGCCTCAACCCAAGAGGAGCTCGGGAAAAGGCCCAAAGAACAACAAAAAGGGGCTATTTATAGCCCAGCCCAAAAGAAAGAGGATCCGGATTCGGGCGCCGGATTCGGGCGACCGAATTCGGCCCCCGCCCCGCTACTGTGCACGCCCGAATTCCCCAGGGCGCGCCAAGTAGCGGAATCCGTGCCTCGCGCGCCCAGCGCACGCGCGCCCGCCACGTGACAGCGCACTCCACGGCGGAAACTGTGGTCTACGGCGGGAACCGTGGGCCACGGTTCACGGCGGCTCAGCCGGGTCGCTGCGCCGGCCAATGAGCGGGTGATACGTGGCCTGGCGGGGTCCACGGTGTGCCGCTCCCAGCGCGCTGTGCCGCGTGCGTTGACCGACCAATCCCCGCACGCCACGCGTCCACCGCCTCAGCTCGCTGTGCCCGGTGCATGCATCCGATGCATCCGCCGAACCCGAAGCCGCCACCTGTCCCCATCGCGCCCAATGGGGAGCCACCACGTGGCACACCCAACCACCGTACGCCGCGCCTGCAAGCGCCCACGCCACCGCGCTCTGCCACCTGCCCGTCGCCGCCGGCGCTGCCCCGGCCGCCGGAATAGTAACCTTGTCTCGATATCCGTGTTTGCGTATCTGGGCTCCGAAAAATACAAGTAAATAGTCCATTTCTATTGTTTTCGCGCGCTGAATCCAAATTCGATGTCCGTTTTACCCAATTCCACTTCTAAAATTTGTTGAAGGCATCCAGATAAGTAATCTTAATCCAAATTTCGCGCTGGGCCCAATCCTGAGGTCCGATTTACGCACAAGCACCTCCATCACATCGAATAAACCTCCAGAAGTCGCTGATCACACTGCAAAAGCTCTGCGAAGATCCAGGTCATCACAAAGATATTCTCCAATGGGTTCCCAAAGAAAACCTATAAGTAGATGAAACCTAATATAAATTAATTTTCATCTCTTTTGAATCCGAAGGAGACCATAAAAATTAGATTCTAGGTTTTTGGACTCACCTCTTTTGATGTTCTCTTGACCAAAGAGAAGATGGAAAGGAGTTAGAGCTTCACTTGGAACCTCCTTAAGGTTCCCTTCAAGTTTCCCAAGCTCCAAGATGCAACAAGAAGCCACAACCAAGAGGAATGGCCTTGTTGTTGCTGCTGCTGATTACTACTTCTCCTTCTTCTTTTCTTTCTCTTTTTCTTTCTTGCGTTCTCTGGTGCAAACAGAGAGAGAGAGAGAGAGAGAGAGAGAGAGAGAGAGAGAGAGAGAGAAAGGGAGAGTTTTGAGAGTGTGTTGGAGAGGGGAGCGGGTATGGGTGGTGTTTCGTATGAGAAGAGAGAGAGGGAGTAGGCTGCTGTAGAGTTAGGGAGTTAGTGAAAATGCAAGTTGTGTGAATTTACCAAAGAGCCCCTCACTTGAAGGTTAAATTTCCAACCTGACCCTGCACCCCCGGAGTCTGGGTACCGGTACCCCAGATTTGGTACTGATACCAAATGCTTGGTACCGATACCCAAGCCCCCATTTGCTCCAGAATTGTCCAAACCGAGGGCACTTGACTTGGGCTTTTTCCCCACTTCTTCTCACCAACAGAGAAGATGTAATTTGTGTTTCTTCTCTTTAATCTTTTCCTCAGCAAGTGAGCAATTTGGCTTTTACTTTCTTGCACTTTTCCACCTTATTTAACCCTCCAAAAGAGTGCTCTAAAACACCTTTTTAGGACTTAAGCTTCACAACTTGAAGCTTCCAACTTCTCAATTCCAACTTACTTTTCGACTCGACGACTATTGCATCGATTCGAAACGCTTCAAACTCACTTGTAATTACATTTTAAATGTGTTAGAAGTATTTTCGCCGCACTTCGCTATTTCGCGGAGTCGGTGCACTACAGTTGTGGATTAGGGCTAAAGAAAAGATTAGATCTTTAATTAGCACTTAATCCTTCTTCTTCCTCCTCTAAAACCCAAACCAAAAGGAAACCCTAGTTTTTCCCCTCTTCCTCCTCTAACGTCGTCGTCGTCACCGTCATTGCCAGAACCGTGGAGGCAAGGTCTGGGCGCCGCCGCCCTGCAGCCAGCACGTCGCTACCCTGCAGCCTGCGTGCTCGGCAGCCCGCAGCTGCCGTGTCACGCCCCGGGAGTGGTTTAAAAGCGAAAAAAACGATCCTATTTTTTTTTCAAAGTCTTTTATCCCGGTACGTGCCCAGACCCGCCACATATACAAGATTTTTCTAAACAAACGGACAAAGTCTCCCCTATATATGTAGGCATAGCACAAATACATACATCAACCACAATCAGTTTTTCATACACAGAGTGCTAAATAAAGAGATAAGCTAGTCTTTTGAATCGTACAAGAGAAGATCGCCCACTCGGCATACTCCAAGTTGAAAGGATAAAACCATAAGAATTTCAAACAGTGCCTACCCGACACTCAGTTTTGAAAACAGAATTCGCAAACGTTTTATCACTTTGAAAAGCTCTCACATTCCACATGCATTCACCAAAAAGATAAAACGAAATCCAAAAGACTACTAGCCATCTAAAGATTCCACATGTCCCAACATCCACATCACAAAGTGTCCACATTACAAAATGTCCACATCTCATGCAAGTAGTATCAACCAAATGTAATGACCAAAAGGGAGGAGTAAAATGTCACCGGAATGACGAAAACTGAATCACTCCCAAGCCGTAGCCTCACCCCCGTCCCCGCCCGAACCTGTCACACGATGGGAGTTACAGACAAAAACCATAGGAAAAGAAAACAAATAAAACAATGATTTAACGCAACATATAGGTACGATAAAGTAAATAGGACATCAAACCAGAATCCAGAACTCCCAAGTCATCCATACCGCTTTTTCTCGTTCCCACTGCGAAAACAGGAAACAACAAACCTGCCCAATCCCCGGTGCCAAACAACCCACACGAGGGTCCCCTCACGCTCTTACCGGCGTAGGGATCACGGGTCCTACGGACCATTTTTTCGAAAAAGTATACCCTTATTGTGGCCAAACCACTGGTGTACGTGACAGCGCCATGAGCCACACGATCCCATACTCGTGGAATAAGTCACGGTATGCGTCACGATCCCATACTCGTGAAATAAGTCGCGGTAACTGAAACCGCTAAGTCAAAGATTCGTCTATGTCCTTTACGTATGTACCGTTCCGTCACAATAGCCGTGACAATATCCTTCCTGTCATTTTAAAATAACAATACCAAAAACAACAACAAAAGGAAGAGGAGGGTTGAACATCACCGTTCAACAACGTCCCCAACCTCGGTTCGGTTACCTATCTCAACCGGCGATGAAAACGAAGCCCAAAAACCCTTCAAAAGCCTCTGCAACCTTGTCCGGACAAAAACAGCGGATCCTCGGTGGCGAAAGAAGAGTCCGGGCTCCTACCGCTATGTCGGCGAAACCCGCAACGAAAAACACACAAAAACACCTCCTGACGGTAAAACACACCAAAAACCATCATAAAAAACACACCAGAAAATCAATTGCGTAAATCGTGGGTCAAACCGAAATTTCGACGGCGAAATCGGCGATAAAATCGCTTGACGGAGCGACCCTGGCGATTTTGCCAAGGCGCGAAGCGGCGGCGGCGTGCAAAAATGCATGTGGCGGCAAGCGAAATGCCCAAACACGACGGCGACATGCACGGCGCGCAGGGCCCAAGCGGCCCAGCCCATAATGGCTGGCACGCGGCGCTAGCGGGCTGGCGGTAGCAGAGCAGCGCGGTGCACGAGCGGCTCGGCATTCGGGCTAGCAGAGCGGCGCGTAGGAGCAGGGCAGTGTGGGCGCCCGGCTGGCAGGCGGGTGGCGCGCAGCGAGGTGCGGCGCGCAACAGCAACCAGTGAAGCAACGCAAGCGGCAGGCAGGGCGGCGAGCAAAGCGGTGCGCGGGCGCTGGCTAGCGGGCTAGGTGCGTTGGCAGGCCTGCGTGAGCTGCGGGCGCTGCAGGCGGCGCGCGGACGACACTGCTGGGCTGCGCGCAGGTGGCCCTGCAGGGCTACATGTGAGGACCTGGTTACCCCGCGGGAAGTTTTCTGGTTGTTTGGCAGCGTTCGGAGGCCTGCGTGGAGTGTTGGTGAAGTTTGTGTGCAATTTGGACACCAGTGGTGGACTTCGGGCCTTAGAATTGGATCGCGGGAGTTTTGGAGGACCCGTCGGGTGTTTGGAAGTGGTTTCGCGCGTTTCAGTTGTCAAAATTGGACTCCGGGCGAAGTTTGGATAAAAGTTATCTCTCCGGTCGCCTTCGGGATTTTTTTTTAGAGTTAGAATTTGGCAAATCGGTTGGTTGATTTGGACTCAGCGCAAAAAACGGTGCGAAATACACTTTTCTGGGCATTTTTGGGCTTATTATAGAGTTCTTGGTGTTGCTGGGGGTGTGGACCGGGTCCACGGGGCCTGGCGCACGGTCGGTAGACCGGCCGGTGCAGCGCGGTCCACGGCCGCGCTGCACCCGGTCCACGTGCACGGGCGGGCGCCCGGTGCACGCGCGGTGCGCCGGGCACCGAACGCCGCGCATGCGCGCGCGCGTGGCGCGCGCCCGCGCGTTGGCAGGCTGCGCTGGCACCCATGCAGCCGGTCGGACCAAAAGGGTCCGACCTCCCTTGCACCGGATCTGGTGCAAGGGATCCTGTGTGAGAGAGGGAGTTGGTGAGGGTGTGTATATTGCACCTTAAGCCCAATTTAGGAGCTTGTTAAGCCTATTTAAGAGGGCTATTCAGCATGGGGCTTCTCTTTTGGATGTTCTTCACCCCTTTGCTGCATAGGAGCACTTGTAGCAGCCTCCATCTTCTCCTTCTTCATCAAGGAATCCACCATTGTTGGAGCTTGATCATTGCTGGTTTTGGGTTCAACTTCGTCGCATTTTCTTCCTAGAGGTCTCCAGAAGTGTAGGAATGGAATTTTGGGATGGTTCTTGCGTGGTTCTCTTCACAACTTCATGATCTACAACTTTGGTATTGAAGAGGAGACCTAATTGAAGCTCTAAACCAGGTAAATATAGCAATCTTTGAGACACTTGATTTCAGTTTGAGATTTCGAGCAGAGGTTAATGTTTTTACTCCCCTGGGATGTACAAATGGAATTTTAAGTTGATTTTTGTTGGTAAATTTCCAGGACTTACAGAGCTCCAATTTTCGTATTTTATGGAATTTCCAATTTGGACTCTAAGTTAGGTAAATTAAGCCATCTTTGGGATTGTTGTGTACAGCTGAGATTCTGGATGTGGTTTTGAGCAATGCTCAGTGTTTTTGCTCCCTAGGATTGAAGAAGTGGAATTTTAAGCTGATTTTTGCGGGGAATTCACCAAGACTCAATGACCTACATCTTTCATATTGAAGAGAAAAGCTAAATATTGCTAAAATTCAGGTGAATTTCATCATCTTTGGAGCCCTTGGTACAGTTGCAGTTTTGGACAGCATCGCAGAGTTTTGGCCGTAACTTTGCGCACCAACATCGGATCGAGGTGATTCAAAAGGCGATTCTCATCTACTTCTCGCAAGGAATCTCCTAGATTTTTCTCAGAATTTTCTGAGCTTGCTCCGAAGGTGGGAATCTTTCTTCTTTCCGAGTTTTATCTGCGGAATTTGGTACAGTTTAGTTTGGGGTGCTTCTCTTGCCGATTTTATATCTCAGCATTGGGAACTCGGATTTGGGCGTGCAGGTAGTCGTTTCGAAGCTAGCGACGCGTAGATCGCAGGGATATTTTATTCGGATTTTTCTGAGGACTTCCAGCAGGTGATTTTTGCCCGTCTTTGCAGCTGAATTACTGTGTGTTAAATCTGACAGTTTTGGGAGGAATATTTGTGTAACAACAGCTCAGTTTTTGTACCAGGAGCAGTGTGGGCTGTGCTGGACCTGTTGGACACTGTGTAGCTGCTACTTTTGGTATTATCAGCTGTAGGACTTTTGACTGTTCGTCTGACCAGGTGGGTGGCCTCGCTTTCAGGATTTACGATCTGCACACTAATTCTAGCTGTTTAGGGATGTGTATGTATCATTGTTACCTGCAGTACAGCATGTTAGAGAACATGAGTTGGGATTGCTTACTTGTTCTGTTCAGCATGTGTTCCTTATCAGTATTCTCCACATCCTTATTTATTCGCTATCCTTGGACTTGACCTAGCACCACCGTCACATGTTGCATGTATAACCAGACCAGTAGAAAACCCTCACTTGGGCTAGGGTTATTTATGTTTAGACATCCACACATATTGTTTCATTCCTGGACTTAGTGTTATCCTCGCCCGGGTAGTGGGCCGAGCGGTCGGGACTTCTTTTTTGTGTGGGATGCATTTGCACTCGTGCTTGGGAGCAGAGTGGAGTCTGGTAGATGTAGTGGGTCGCTTGTCTGTACCGGGAACCGTTTGGGATAAACGGTGGTCTTGGGAGGTCTTGTTTTCCCTGTTTGGGTTGTCGCCACTGTGTTAGTGACGGTAGTTTACTAGTGTTAGCCGGACCTAGAACCCAGAACCCTTTTCGACATACACATGATTTTAGTCTGCCAATATTTCCTTCCAAGCATCGAAGGGCCGCTGGAGTCTGTTCTTGTTTGATTGGACAAAGGCATCAGCCCTTCGGGGTTTGGATAAAACACTTATTCTTCTAACTATTTTCCTAAAAGAACTAAAAATCATGAAAAATGGATTTCTTCTCAAAATAAGATAGGTTTTCAAAAAGGGTACTACTTTTAATCCTCACCCTGTGTGGGCTGGGTGAAAATAGCTTTCTGTAACAAACGTCACCTTTTTCCTATAAATTTTCCCACTCGAAAGGATTCGAGTGGTCTGGGTTCTAGGGGCCGTTTCTTGGTTGGGACGAAAGCGACGGGGGCCAAGCCTGGAACCTGTTCTTGTTTGATAGGGTTGTAGGTGTCGGTCTCCCAGAACTTTCGGGCCCTGGTTGGTGTTCTGTTTTGGGAGCCGTCTGGGGGACGGTGGTCCCGGCTGTGTGGTGTTCCAGCCTGTGAGTTGAGAGTTAGTGTTGTTGGTCGATCGTGTGGATCGTGGTTTGGACTATAGCCTGCATGAGCCATATCGAGCTCGACAGAGATGCGCAGATACTTTACTCGGTGGGGTCGCGCCCCTCGAGTGCCACTCCGGAGTTGGGCCTGTTACTTGCTATCGCGACTTGTCGACGCCGTCCCTCTGGCTGGGCCAGTTTTCACGGACACCCTACGGTAGACCCGTCCTATTGAGGATGTGCGGCAGTAGGTGGGCGCAGGTTTGACTGGACCCTATGCGGCAGTCAGTATAGATTGGGTGAGTGTACTGTGTGAGTTAGTAGATGCATCATGTTATCATCTGTTCCACTTTTTGAGCATCTAGATAGAGGCATAGTAGCTGTAGAGTTACTTTTCCAGCCTTTCATTTCAGTTTATATTATTATTACTTATGCCTCTAGTAGACTTAGTGGGCAGACCGTCGGGCTTGTTGGCGGCACCCACTGAGAACTACTTGGGACGTAGTTCTCACACCCGTCGTGGTGTCTTTTCCCACAGGGACTTCTACTCCTGTTCCTGCTGCTCCTGTTGCTGCTTCTTCAGATCGAGGTAAGGGAGTCGCGAGATAGATCCCTACCAGTCATCGTCCAGAGAGTAGATGTACCCCCTCACTTTTGAGAGTTTATGTTGAGAGACTTTGTAGTGAGGTATAGAGTTGTACTTTTATTTTACTGCTTGAGAGATTATGTACTTTTGGTGAGGTTGGTTTGTATTATCTGAGAGATGTAGTTGTTCATTGAGCTTTTATTTTCCAGCAGTTTACACTTCAGCTCTGATATCTGTATAGTATAGATGTTCTTTTGCAGGTTAGACGCTACGTTCATACGGGGCTTCCCGTATGGGCGGCGGATCTGTTGGCGAGTCCGGGTCGCAGTTTCGACCCGGGGCGTGACGAATTAGACCCTAGGCTTGTGGTTGGACATTAGGATGACTACGTGAGAGTCGTGACTGTTCGCGAGAGTCCTGATTGAGTTTTATACCTCTCCCACGAGACGGGATGAGCGATTGGCATGTTTATTCTCCTAAGTGATTATGTTGGCTGCAGACAACATAATGCTAGGGAATGGATGACATGTCTTAGACTTTCGCTGGATTGGGTCGAGTGTTGTTTGGTACTGTCCTGATGTTTGCATGTGTGTTGCAGGTGGGCACGATGCCTCCCCGACGCAGGGTACAGACGCGTTCTCAGCCTTTCCCCGCCGATGAGCCTGGGCATGAGGAGCCAGCACAGGGACATCAGGATGAGGTACAGGAGCTCCGTGCTCAGGTGGCACAGTTGTCCGAGGTTATTCAGCGTCAGGAGGGGACCTTGCGACGCCAGGAGGAGGCTTCTCGCCGTCAGGAGGAGGCCTTGGGCCGGATGATGGCTCTGTTAGAGCAGAGGTCGCAGCCAGCGGTAGCACCCCATGATAGTTCGCCTGTACCTTCTCCCCCAGCTGCGGCGCCCCCTGTTGTTCCTCCAGCACCGGCAGTTCCTGTTGAGCCGGTTCTTTGCAGACCACCGTCTGGGTCGACAGGACCTCTGTCTTCAGCTGAGCAGCGGATGGTGGTGGATTTGTTGATGAGGTTTCGCCAGTTTGATCCCCCTCGATTTTCTGGTATGGGAGCTGAGCCGTGGGAGGCCGAGTCTTGGATCACGGCCATGGAGCGGCATTTTGAGAGTTTGTTCATTGAGGATCGTTTCCGGGTTCTCTTGGCTACACATTTCTTGGAGGGCAACGCCGAGGCGTGGTGGCGGCGTGTGCGACCGGCTGGGCCGCCGGGGACGCAGCTTCTCACATGGATTGAGTTTCGCAGCCTTCTTTTGGGAGCTTTCTTCCCTGAGAGCATCCGTCAGAGACTGGAGGAGCGGCTGAGGACTCTTCGTCAGGGAGATCGGCCCGTGCATGTGTACATAGCTGATTTCAATCAGTTGTTGGCTAGTATGCCTCACGTGGCCAGGGATGAGGCTCATCAGATTTACATGTTTGAGCGAGGATTGCGCCGGGATATTTATCAGCTTGTTCGCTCCTGCAGACTGCAGACTTTGGAGGCCTCGATGGAGCAGGCTTTATATGTTGAGTCAGGAGAGGCAGTGATGGCAGAGGTGGCGCCAGCCCCTGTAGTGACTCCAGGGGCGAAACGCCCGGTACCGTTGGATGAGGGGCAGTCGAGTCAGCAGGGACCTCCGAGACCTCCACGATCTCACCCTCAGGGTTGTGGGTTTCGTAGGCGTCAGAGATCAGGTGGGCCCCAGCAGCAGCAGGCAGGAGCGGTGTGTCATCTGTGGCGGGCCTCATCCACCATCGCAGTGTGAGCAGAGATAGGGGCGGTGTTTCCTTTGTGGAGAGTTGGGACATTTCCGCGCAGCTTGCCCCCAGGCCATCTTGTCAGTGCGGCCGATTGCGACAGCACCCCCCTTGCCTATCCATGCAGCGGAAGCCTCTCCAGCACACCGTCAGACAGAGTGGGCCACGATGTCGGGACAGACGGGACGACGATCTGCGGCACCTAGCGGACGAGTTTACGCAGGCCTGGTGGAGGACACCCCTGCGACAGATCGTGTCGTGGCAGGTATGTTTTATTTTGTTAATTGAGATGAGCATTTCGATACCGTTGCATCCTTTTGCACTATTAGTTGAGTATCTGCATCGGCATCCTTGCATGGGTATGGGTTAGGAATTTTGCTACATGTTTTGGGGGATTGGATTCTTCCCTGTATCCGATGAGTAGTGAGAGATTGCGGTGCCTGATTGTACAGTTGAGACTTCAGACTTCACCCGCTGAGGTGACGATACAAGGACAGCTCCAGGACTTGGATTGAGCTCTCAGGTTAGACTAGTTGGTGCGGTACCGTGCTACGACTGACAATGGAATGAGAGTTGTTACCTTTCGGCGAGTTGGACAGGAGGAGCTCGTTCTCTCGGATTGCTGACGTATCCTTTCGGCAGCGTCGGTTTCAGCGACTTTGGACAGATGCCACCTCGGGAGCTTTATTTGTTAGGACTAGAGGTTGTGTCCTTAGAGGTTTTGGTTAGGTTGTAGTTTCGTTTGTGGCCACAGCAGGAACGACATCAACACTTTTCTCTCCTTTTTTTTCGTTATTGTGCTGAAATTTACGAACGGGACGCAAATTTTGAAAGGCTGCTTCAGAAATGGAGACAGTGCCCGAACCTGTTCTTGTTTGATTGGGGCGAAGGCACTAGCCTTTCAAAATTTTTAGACTTTTCGCTAATTTCAGTTGTTTTCTAAATAGAGGGTTGAGAGTTGATGACTTTCCTGCTGGTGGGGCCTTACCTTCCTTGGTTGTTGTGTTGGTTTTGTCGGTCTGGTCTTGTTGTGGTGGATTGTTTTAGTTTCGGGGACGAAACTTCCTTTTAGTGGGGGAGGATGTGAGGACCTGGTTACCCCGCGGGAAGTTTTCTGGTTGTTTGGCAGCGTTCGGAGGCCTGCGTGGAGTGTTGGTGAAGTTTGTGTGCAATTTGGACACCAGTGGTGGACTTCGGGCCTTAGAATTGGATCGCGGGAGTTTTGGAGGACCCGTCGGGTGTTTGGAAGTGGTTTCGCGCGTTTCAGTTGTCAAATTGGACTCCGGGCGAAGTTTGGATAAAAGTTACCTCTCCGGTCGCCTTCGGGATTTTTTTTTAGAATTTGGAATCGGTTGGTTGATTTGGACTCAGCGCGAAAAAACGGTGCGAAATATGCTTTTCTGGGCATTTTTGGGCTTATTATAGAGTTCTTGGTGTTGCTGGGGGTGTGGACCGGGTCCACGGGGCCTGGCGCACGGTCGGTAGACCGGCCGGTGCAGCGCGGTCCACGGCCGCGCTGCACCCGGTCCACGTGCACGGGCGGGCGCCCGGTGCACGCGCGGTGCGCCGGGCACCGAACGCCGCGCATGCGCGCGCGCGTGGCGCGCGCCCGCGCGTTGGCAGGCTGCGCTGGCACCCATGCAGCCGGTCGGACCAAAAGGGTCCGACCTCCCTTGCACCGGATCTGGTGCAAGGGATCCTGTGTGAGAGAGGGAGTTGGTGAGGGTGTGTATATTGCACCTTAAGCCCAATTTAGGAGCTTGTTAAGCCTATTTAAGAGGGCTATTCAGCATGGGGCTTCTCTTTTGGATGTTCTTCACCCCTTTGCTGCAAAGGAGCACTTGTAGCAGCCTCCATCTTCTCCTTCTTCATCAAGGAATCCACCATTGTTGGAGCTTGATCATTGCTGGTTTTGGGTTCAACTTCGTCGCATTTTCTTCCTAGAGGTCTCCAGAAGTGTAGGAATGGAATTTTGGGATGGTTCTTGCGTGGTTCTCTTCACAACTTCATGATCTACAACTTTGGTATTGAAGAGGAGACCTAATTGAAGCTCTAAACCAGGTAAATATAGCAATCTTTGAGACACTTGATTTCAGTTTGAGATTTCGAGCAGAGGTTAATGTTTTTACTCCCCTGGGATGTACAAATGGAATTTTAAGTTGATTTTTGTTGGTAAATTTCCAGGACTTACAGAGCTCCAATTTTCGTATTTTATGGAATTTCCAATTTGGACTCTAAGTTAGGTAAATTAAGCCATCTTTGGGATTGTTGTGTACAGCTGAGATTCTGGATGTGGTTTTGAGCAATGCTCAGTGTTTTTGCTCCCTAGGATTGAAGAAGTGGAATTTTAAGCTGATTTTTGCGGGGAATTCACCAAGACTCAATGACCTACATCTTTCATATTGAAGAGAAAAGCTAAATATTGCTAAAAATCAGGTGAATTTCATCATCTTTGGAGCCCTTGGTACAGTTGCAGTTTTGGACAGCATCGCAGAGTTTTGGCCGTAACTTTGCGCACCAACATCGGATCGAGGTGATTCAAAAGGCGATTCTCATCTACTTCTCGCGAGGAATCTCCTGGATTTTTCTCAGAATTTTCTGAGTTTGCTCGAAGGGGAATCTTTCTTCTTTCCGAGTTTTATCTGCGGAATTTGGTACAGTTTAGTTTGGGGTGCTTCTCTTGCCGATTTTATATCTCAGCATTGGGAACTCGGATTTGGGCGTGCAGGTAGTCGTTTCGAAGCTAGCGACGCGTAGATCGCAGGGATATTTTATTCGGATTTTTCTGAGGACTTCCAGCAGGTGATTTTTGCCCGTCTTTGCAGCTGAATTACTGTGTGTTAAATCTGACAGTTTTGGGAGGAATATTTGTGTAACAACAGCTCAGTTTTTGTACCAGGAGCAGTGTGGACTGTGCTGGACCTGTTGGATACTGTGTAGCTGCTACTTTTGGTATTATCAGCTGTAGGACTTTTGACTGTTCGTCTGATCAGGTGGGTGGCCTCGCTTTCAGGATTTACGATCTGCACACTAATTCTAGCTGTTTAGGGATGTGTATGTATCATTGTTACCTGCAGTACAGCATGTTAGAGAACATGAGTTGGGATTGCTTACTTGTTCAGTTCAGCATGTGTTCCTTATCAGTATTCTCCACATCCTTATTTATTCGCTATCCTTGGACTTGACCTAGCACCACCGTCACATGTTGCATGTATAACCAGACCAGTAGAAAACCCTCACTTGGGCTAGGGTTATTTATGTTTAGACATCCACACATATTGTTTCATTCCTGGACTTAGTGTTATCCTCGCCCGGGTAGTGGGCCGAGCGGTCGGGACTTCTTTTTAGTGTGGGATGCATTTGCACTCGTGCTTGGGAGCAGAGTGGAGTCTGGTAGATGTAGTGGGTCGCTTGTCTGTACCGGGAACCGTTTGGGATAAACGGTGGTCTCGGGAGGTCTTGTTTTCCCTGTTTGGGTTGTCGCCACTGTGTTAGTGACGGTAGTTTACTAGTGTTAGCCGGACCTAGAACCCAGAACCCTTTTCGACATACACATGATTTTAGTCTGCCAATATTTCCTTCCAAGCATCGAAGGGCCGCTGGAGTCTGTTCTTGTTTGATTGGACAAAGGCATCAGCCCTTCGGGGTTTGGATAAAACACTTATTCTTCTAACTATTTTCCTAAAAGAACTAAAAATCATGAAAAATGGATTTCTTCTCAAAATAAGATAGGTTTTCAAAAAGGGTACTACTTTTAATCCTCACCCTGTGTGGGCTGGGTGAAAATAGCTTTCTGTAACAAACGTCACCTTTTTCCTATAAATTTTCCCACTCGAAAGGATTCGAGTGGTCCGGGTTCTAGGGGCCGTTTCTTGGTTGGGACGAAAGCGACGGGGGCCAAGCCTGGAACCTGTTCTTGTTTGATAGGGTTGTAGGTGTCGGTCCCCAGAACTTTCGGGCCCTGGTTGGTGTTCTGTTTTGGGAGCCGTCTGGGGGACGGTGGTCCCGGCTGTGTGGTGTTCCAGCCTGTGAGTTGAGAGTTAGTGTTGTTGGTCGATCGTGTGGATCGTGGTTTGGACTATAGCCTGCATGAGCCATATCGAGCTCGACAGAGATGCGCAGATACTTTACTCGGTGGGGTCGCGCCCCTCGAGTGCCACTCCGGAGTTGGGCCTGTTACTTGCTATCGCGACTTGTCGACGCCGTCCCTCTGGCTGGGCCAGTTTTCACGGACACCCTACGGTAGACCCGTCCTATTGAGGATGTGCGGCAGTAGGTGGGCGCAGGTTTGACTGGACCCTATGCGGCAGTCAGTATAGATTGGGTGAGTGTACTGTGTGAGTTAGTAGATGCATCATGTTATCATCTGTTCCACTTTTTGAGCATCTAGATAGAGGCATAGTAGCTGTAGAGTTACTTTTCCAGCCTTTCATTTCAGTTTATATTATTATTACTTATGCCTCTAGTAGACTTAGTGGGCAGACCGTCGGGGCTTGTTGGCGGCACCCACTGAGAACTACTTGGGACGTAGTTCTCACACCCGTCGTGGTGTCTTTTCCACAGGGACTACTACTCCTGTTGCTGCTTCTTCAGATCGAGGTAAGGGAGTCGCGAGATAGATCCCTACCATCATCGTCCAGAGAGTAGATGTACCCCCTCACTTTTGAGAGTTTATGTTGAGAGACTTTGTAGTGAGGTATAGAGTTGTACTTTTATTTTACTGCTTGAGAGATTATGTACTTTTGGTGAGGTTGGTTTGTATTATCTGAGAGATGTAGTTGTTCATTGAGCTTTTATTTTCAGCAGTTTACACTTCAGCTCTGATATCTGTATAGTATAGC
>JAQOTM010000064.1:0-46543 GCA_029168755.2 Tillandsia fasciculata | reverse complement strand
GATCCCGAACGCAGGTTTTTTCCGCGTGTGGCCGATCCGGATCACATTCTCGGCCGATCCGGATCACGGCTAGGGTTCTATATAGAAACTTTCAGTTCGAGATTTCTTTACCATAATTTCTGGTTTTCAAGCTTCTAGAGTTTCTCTCTCTAGATTTCTTGCTTCCTGGTGCTTCAAAACTCAAAGTTCTTCGGATTCAAGTAAGTTTTCATGATCAAAACTCGGTTTTTCTCAGTTTTTTGGTTTGTCTCACCAAACGTGAGTTGAAAAGTTGGAATTCTCTTTTCTTCGTTTGTGAATGGTTTTTGATCAAATTTCTTTTGAAATAAGAACTCTGGGTCAATTAGTTTTACTTTTATGCTGGGATTTCACTTGATTAACGTATTTTTAGGCTTCGATTTCTAAAAATTCGGTTTTAGGGCATAAAAGAGGAATTTCTGTAAATCATGGATTTGATGAATTTTTAAAAATTCTTTTTGGAAAACTAATTTGATTCTTGGCTTCTCTCTATGATTATGAGTGTCTAGGTACAATGTTTCAAATTTTTCAAAATTGACAATTTTTCATATGTTCTTGAGTTGATTTTCACAGGACACTTTCTTAAACTCAAAGCACTAGAATCAATGGCATTCTCTTGGATGATTCTGCTACTAGTCACGATGGTACTCACTCGACCAACCAACAAATTGAAGCGCGCCAAGAAAGTTCAACGAAAAGGAGAAGTGGAAGTTATAAGTGACACTGAACTTGAAAAGAACCCTGATGAAGTACACTGGGATATGCTGACTGATGATGATGATGATGAGGTATTGCCTTCAAAATCTAACCGAAAAGGGAAAGCACCAATGAATACTGGGAATGTTCCTATGTCTACTCCAATTATCTCTTTCAAACGGAAACGACTTGCTAGACGTTATGGATTACGACGAGACACTAACATTGATGCACCAATAGCTCCTGACTCTCCGCCACGTGTTGAAGAGGTAGTCGTTAATTCTGACCGTCTTCGAGCTTTTGAACGACGTGAATGCATCGGAGAACGTCATGTCAACATTGAAGCCCTTCGCAATCATTCACCAGAATTTGGAAGATTGATTGAACAAGCTTCTCTTCTTCAAGTCTGCCGTTTTCCTGAACTTCTCGGATATTGTTTGTATCGTGTGAGAACTTTCTACACGAATGCGAGACATCTTCAGGAGACTGAAAATGGGTCTATGTATTTTTATACAAATGTCCTAGGAATGAAGCTTAAAATCACACCGCAGTTAATTGGTGAAGTTCTTGGAATGGAATCGAGCACATCGGGGATTAACTTTTTGAAAGGAAAAAGTTTGACAAAAGAATTGTGGCAAACTGTGATCGACAAGATTTGTCTGGAAGGAACCAAATCAGCTGATGGTAAGGGTGTAAGGTCCAAGTATCTACGACTGGAGTACCGATTTCTAAACTTCATCACGTGCTACAACATTTTGCCTAACATGCAAACCAAGGTTGTGAGGTGGGAGCGACTCCTATTCCTGTATCTCATAGGGAATCCCTCTGAGGCTATTGGATTAAACATGAATATTCCCTATATAATTTGGAATAGAATGTCAAGGTACATTGTGCATCCTCATCCCCTTGAGCGACTTCCGTTTCCTCTAATCATCATGAGGATCTTGCAAAAATTCGGTATTGATGTAAGCTCAACATCATATCAGCACAGTTGTGGTATGATAGATGAATCAACAATTGTGAAGTCACTTCACAAGTTACCTCATGTTAATGGAAAGAAGCCTTCGGACGGCACATCGGCCTCACCGTCTCAACAAGAAACTGGAAATGATGATGAAGCATCATTAACTTCGATCTTCAAATTGCAACAGCGGCTATCCATCAAACAGGAACAAATTTTGAAAGAACAACAAAGGATTGCCAATGAACTTGAACTAACGACAGCAGCTCACATTACCATCACAAAGAAGATAAATTCAATGGACAAGCGGGTGCAAAAGATACTGTCTAACATGGGTTGCACTCCTTCTGACGATTCAGATTCTGACGACTGACCGTTTTTGACTCTTTTCTTCTTCTTTCTGTGCAGGATATTAGTCTTTTTGATTTGTTTAGTTTATTTCTCAGTTTGTGCATACTTTTAGAACTCTATTTTTTTTGTTACTCTCCTTACATATTGTAGCTCATGCTACGTTTTGGCTTTTTTGTGACAAAAAGGGGGAGAGAGTTAGCGAAAACAATGAACAATGATGAACTTTGAACAATGATTGTGAATATCGATGATATCAAGGTAAGTATGAATCTCAACTCAACTTTGGTTTTCTTTTGTGATTTGTGACATGCTTCTATACTAACTATTCGACTAACTATTTGGGCATGTAATATGACTAACAAGTTGATGTTGGACTAACATACTTTGACATTTGGTTTTCGACTGCTTAGAAGATATGTTGGTTTTAACTATGTCTCTTTCACATATCTGATTCTTTTAAATGTCATGGTGAGATAAACTCTATCTCTGTACTTGGTTTTTCTATGTTCCAATTCTTGAGGTATCTAACGATTTTGTTTGTCAAGAATGTTTTCTGTGTGCAGAGATTACAGATGTCTAAGTCTAGAGTCTGTCTTAGGAGTTTATCTCATGTATTTAATTTCTGGAACTCTTTTGTAAATTTTTGTTGTATGGTGATAGCAACAAAAATATCTTTTTGAATTTTCTTTGTGGATTTGTGTTTTGTCACGAAACCGCCAAAGGGGGAGATTGTTACGGAATTTGAGTTGGCGTATTTCGTGAATGTATTAAGTCTTGAAGATTGAAGATGAAGAAACTTTGGATCATATACCTCAATCTCAAGAAAGAAGAATTCAAAAGGATCAGGTACGTTTAACTAAATAATTTTGATGATCCGAATACTTCTTATAGTGTAGAAACACCTGGAAGAGGTTTTAATTGCTTATTCATCAAAAACTGGACATGGGACATGTTCAGGATCCGGATCGTGGACTTTCAATCCGGATCCCGAAAGGTGTTCGTTCATACATTGCTGCAATCCGGATCACAGCTTGTACAATCCGGATCCCGAATGGAATGTTTTGTGAAAATGTATGAACGATCCGGATCGTGGATTATGATCCGGATCCCGAACAGGTGATTTTCTGGAAACTGCATTCTGTGCGTCTGCGATCCGGATCGTGGCTTATCCAATCCGGATCGCCGTCGGTAAAACTTTCCAGAAAAGTTTGTTTTTGATCCGAATATTCTTCCTAGGGTTTCTAACCTATAAATAGACCCTATATTCATTTTTCTAGGGGAATCCAAATAGAGCCGTCATTTTCAAATATCATTTTATACGGCCTTAGATCCACATATAGAGAAGAAAGGAAATCAATAGATTTATTCTATGTTTCTTCATCTATATTGATTAGTTTGATTCTAGGTTTTCATACTCACATTTTGAGTAGAATCAAACTAATGAATACTTAGATGGTATTTCCGATCTACTCTTGATCTAAGTATTCGGCGGATCATCACCACCCAAACAAACAACGATTTACCCCAAAATCGGCGCGTGGACTCGCGTGGCCTTGTGGATTCAAGGTGTTACCGCTCTCGTGGATTCGGAGCGAGGTACGTTCGTGGATTCGAAGCGTGCCATTGGGTGAAGACCGTGGATTCGGTTGGACGTCGTGGACTCGACGTTGGACGCTGTGGATTCAGCGTTGGGCGCGGATCGTGGATTCGAGAAGCGTCGTGGAGCGAGCGGGAAGATCTACTAGGAGCGTATGGTAAAAGGTTGAGTCGTCTGTGAGTACGTTATATCACCTTGTACGTGTGTTAATTCTAGTGGATTTCGCCGTGTTATCGGTCCCGTGGTTTTTTACTCCGGTTTGGAGTTTTTCCACGTAAAAATCTTGCGTGTTCTTTTATTTTTCCGCATTGGGTTTTATCGCGCAATGATTTTTTGAGTGTTTATTGTTTACACCTATTCACCCCCCCTCTAGGTGTTTTTTCCCCTATTAGATCCTTATTAACCTAAACCCAACAATAACGACAGTCCGGATCGCATTATTCCAGTCCGGACCGTCGACCTGAAAACTTCCAAATAAGGTTAGTTTTTGATTCTTATCCTCTTCCAATGGTTTCTAACCTATAAATAAATCCTAATTCTATCTTTTAGGGAATCCGAAAAATAAGTTTTGTTTTCCGTAATGAACGACAAATCAACGGAGAAAAACATATAAATCCACATATAGAGAAGAAAGAAAATGACTAGATTTAATTCTATGTTTCTTCATCTATATTAATTAATTTGATTCTAGGATTTCAAACTCAGATTTTGAGTAGAATCAAATTAATGAATACTTAGATGGAATTTCCGATCTAATCTTTGATCTAAGTATTCGGCGGATCATCACCACCAAAAACAACGATTTTTCCCAAAATCGGCGCGTGGACTCGCGTGGCCTTGTGGATTCAAGGTGCTACCGCTCTCGTGGATTCAGAGCGAGGTACGTTCGTGGATTCGAGACGTACTATTTGGTGGAGACCGTGGATTCGGTCAGACATCGTGGATTTGACGTTGGACGTCGTGGATTCGGCGTTGGACGCAAATCGAGGATTCGAGGAGCGTTGCGGAGCGAGCGGAGAAGATCTACTAGGAGCGTATGGAAAAAAGGTTGAGTCGTCTGTGAGTGCGTTACATCACCTTTGTACGTGTTATAATTCTAGTGGATTTCACCGTGTTTTCGGTCCCGTGGTTTTTTACTCCTGGTTTTGGAGTTTTTCCACGTAAAATCTCTGCGTGTTATTTATTTTTTCGCATTGGGTTTCATTACGCAAAGATTTTTGAGTGTTTATTATTTACACCTATTCACCCCCTTCTAGGTATTTTTTCTCCTATTTAGATCCATATTAGACATAACCCAACACAGTGTAGTTGAGCGAAAAATAGAGTTGTATAAGAGATGGCGCGTGTTATGCTTCATAGCCGGAAACTCCCTTTATATTTTTATGCTAAAGCAGTTAACACCGCGGTCTATGTGATCAATCGTATCTATTTGCGCCCGGGTACTTTAAATACACCATATGAGCTATGGTTCTATAGAAAACCGAATATCAAATATTTTCGTATCTTCGGGAGTCGTTGCTATTTTTTACGCGATCGTGAAAATCTTAAAAAATTCGACTCTCGTAGTGACGAAGAAATTTTAATGGGTTATTCTACAAATAGTAGAGCATATTGGATATTTAACATTGAATCGAAAACGATGATAGAATCTATAAATGTTAAAGTAGATGAAGCTTTCCATTTTTCTTTTGATAAATCTACTCCTGATATGTCTCTTGATGATGAATTGCCTGCTAATGATATTGCATCGGAACATGATAAATCTTCTGAAAATTTTGATGCATCATATGGTTCTTCTAGTTCATTTAATGTGCAGGAATCATCGCAAATTTTCCCGAGTACTCCTTTACCTCAAACGCTTCGAATCTCCAAGGACCATCCGGAATCAAATATTATTGGAGACCCTCAATAAGGAATTAGAACTCGGAGACAGTTAGAATGTGGAGTCGCCTGCTACGTCTCCATGATAGAACCGAAGAATATTGATGAAGCTCTTCAGGATGACTACTGGATAGAAGCAATGCAAGAAGTGCTTAATTAATTTGAAAGGAACAAAGTCTGAGAATTAATGAAGCCCCCTAAGCACCAAAACATCATTGGTACTAAATAGATTTTCAAGAATAAGAAAATGAAGACGGTACCATTGTGAGAAACAAAGCACGGTTGGTTGCTCAGGGCTACTCACAAATTGAAGGAATAGACTTTGATGAGACTTTCGCCCCGGTTGCCCGTCTCAAGTCTATTCGTGTCATTTTCGCTATTGTTTGTCATTTCAAAATTAAGCTTTTTCAGATGGACGTTAAGACGCATTTTTAAATGGTTTTCTAAACAAAGAAGATTATGTGGCTCAACCGAAAGGTTTCATTAATCATAAATTTTCAAACCATATTAATCAATTGAAAATGATTCTTTATGGACTAAACAAGCACCGCAAGTATGGTACGAAAGATTGACGAAATATCTTTTGGAAAAAGGCTATACTCGAGAGGGAGCCGATCGGACACTCTTTGTGAAGCATTCTCAGGATAACTTCATTGTGGCTCAAATCTATGTAGATAACATCGTGTTTGGAGCTACAAGAAACAATGATGCTTCAAAATTCGCCGAAACAATAGAAAGCGAATTTGAGATGTCCATGATGGGTGAGCTTACGTATTTTCTTGGATTGCAGGTTAAACAATATGAAGATGGCATTCATTTGTGTCAATCCAAGTATGCAAAGGAATTGGTTAAGAAATTCGGATTAGAAGATTCTAAAGACCATCCGACTCCTATGGGAACTAGCAAAAAAGGATTAGGAAGTGAATCTCATGGAGAGAGTGTAGACGAGAAACTTTACAGAAGTATGATTGGAAGTCTACTCTATCTTACTGCTAGTTGCCCGGATATTTCCTTCAGTGTTGGGATTTGCGCGAGATATCAATCAGCACCGAAGGAAATTCACCTGAAAGCAGTGAAAAGGATAATTCGGTATGTCAAAGGTACAATCAATTTCATAATTTGGTATCCTATGGGCACATCTCTTGACATTATAGGATATTCGGATGCCGATTGGGCTGGATCAGTGGATGATCGAAAGAGCACGAGTGGTGCATGTTTTTACCTTGGCCATTGTCTTGTTGCATGGCATAGTAAAAAGCAAAACTGCATTGCTTTCTCTACTGCCGAGGCGGAATATATTTCTGCGGGAAGCTGCTCAACTCAATTGATTTGGATGAAGAGTGTATTGAGTGACTTCCGCATTCCTACGACCTCGGTAACTATTTTGTGTGGCAACACTAGTGCCATTAACATTTCTGAAAATCCTGTGTTGTACTCTAGAACAAAACACATTGAACTGAGATATCATTTTTTAGAGAGCTAGTTGAATCAAGTACTTTGCAAATTGCTTATGTTTCAACTGATGATCAATTAGCCGATATTTTAACAAAACCTTTGGATCAAAAACGTTTTATTCATTTGCGAAAAGCAATTGGTATGTTTTCTTTGAAATAACCAAATTTTGAACCATTGCTTAGGTTAGGTTTTGTTTTGTGTTTTTGTTCTTTTTGTTTGTAATATAGAACATTAACTGAACATTAGTATAGATGACTTTAATTGCATCCTTTCATATTTGGAGAAATTTATTATGATTTGGATATTATTATAATTCATTTGATGCAATGATCATTTATATCAATTATTTCATCTTTAATTGATTAAAGTCAATCCCTCATTCAATGATCGCTTGGTATTATTTTTATCTTATTTGATAATTGAAATAAGTATGAACACGAAATCAATTTTTGGTTGAATACTTAATATCTCATATAATTGATAGCTAATTGAGGGGGAGTCTATTTAAATTTTTCATGCTCAAAAGATGTGGAAAGAGTTACGTCCCTTAGTGGAGTGTGAAAACTACCACCATATGGAGGAAAGAGCTACCACCTCGGTTGTCCGAGTACTGTGTGCAGCTACCACATGTTTACCAAGCACGGTGTTCTTGTTTATTAGATAAAATGCTTATTGGAATACTTGACCCTGTCAAATTCCAAGGTTGATATATGGTAGGATTTTAGATTAAAAGATGCTCAAAGAACCACTCCCTAAATATATTAACTAGATAATATTATTTGACTTATTAGGGAGTTGAAACATCTATCGATCTTGGTGCTTCACTTTCTTTACTCAATTGATGATTCGATAAAGTCATTACTCATAAGATTGTGTTTGATGTTTTGAACTTGTTCAACTTTAGATGATATAACTTTTATAAATTTTTTATTTCATTATTTGGGTATTATTGATAGATTTATCATAATCTATTCCTTTTATGTGAAACGATACTTTTTGTTTAAAGTTGATATGTAAGAATGCTTACATATTTTTTTTGGATTTTCTGAAATTTTTTGAAATTTTTCTGAAGAAAAAGTTGCAGACAGTCCGGACTGGATGATTCAGTCCGGATCCCGAACGATGGGATTTTCTGTGCGAAGCCGATCCGGACTGACCTCTTAATCCGATCCAGACCGCGGCTAGGTTTTATATCAAAATGAATGGTTTTTGATTACTCATTCACTCCAAACTTTTGTTTTTGATTTCCTGAGTTTCTCTCTCTAGAACCAAGAGCTATTGGATTTCTCTTGACTCGATTTCTCTCAAATCAAGTAAGTATTTGCATCAAAATCTCGGTTTATTCACAGTTCATGTTATTTTCTTCAAAACGAGATAGAAATCATGCCCCGAATTCAATTTTTGATATTTTTCTCTGAAATTTTTTACACAAATTGAACTCTGGATGCCTAAGAAACCTTTCTACAATTGTTTGTGATTTTATAAATAGATTTTTAGGCTTCGATTTCTAAAATTTCAGTTTTAGGGCATATTTTTTGAATTTTCGAAAATCATGGAATTGATCTATTTTTAAAATTCTTTTTGCAAAATTATCTTGATTCCTAGGCTCTATACATGTTAAGAATTGTCTAGGAATTTTCTTTCAAATTTTGGAATTAAACAATTTTTTTCATGTTCTTGAGTCTTGCTCACAGAGAAACCTTTTCGGCAAACTTTTCAAGATGGCACTTGAATGGATAATTGTAGAGTACCGGGACTTCGTATAGCGCACCGACCTCGCAAGATGGCGTGGTGCGGGGGAAATCGCCTTGGGCATGTTCTAAATGTGTTTACAGATGAGTTCGGGTTGATTCAGATCGTCGCGGAGACCCCAGCTTGAATTTGCATTTCGGGGCATAGTGTACTTGTAGAGTACTGGATCAGATAGCACACTGACTCCACAGTTGACCTTTTTGAGTGGAAAAGCTTTGGACATGTGTATTTTCAGATTACAGCGGAGTTCGGGAGGTTTCGGACTGATGAGGAGGCCCCGAAGACAAAAAGTGAGTTGGAGTTGGCAAAAAGGAATTAATTAACTAATTTATTAATTAATTTTGGAATTTAATTAATCATTTTGTGTTGCCTGTGTTGTAGAGGAGAAGAGAGTGGATTCATTTGGATGAGATTTTTTGTTGGAGGATTTATTGGGTTTTTCTCCCTCACAGCTGCCTTGCACCCAACCCACCCTTAATTAAGCCACCTTAATTAGCCTCCACGTCACCTTCATCTTCTTCTTCCCTGCAAACAGAGGAAAGAAAAGAAAACAGAGGAAAGAAAAGAAGAAGAAGAAAAAGAAAAAGAAGTAGAAAGAGGAGATGTAAAAGAGGGAAATGAGAGATGTGATAGTGTGGACATGCTACTCGGAGCCAAGAGGAGCCGAGCGGAGCGCGCGCGTCGATCTCCAAACAAGGTTAGTTGCAGTTTTTTTTGGAGAGAGAGAGAGAGAGAGAGAGAGAGAGAGAGAGAGAGAGAGAGAGCTTGGTTTTGGTTTTGGAGCTATTTTGGGTTTTGGAGGAGTTTGGTTTTGTGAGGACCCGAATCCCCGCTTAAGGGTTTACTATTGGTTTTGTGGCTTCTGGAAGTGTTTGTGCGCGCGTCGGGCCCAAGGAATGGATTCAGGGTGTAAAATGGGAGCAAGATAGGCTAATCGAAAGCCTTTGACAAATTTTAGAAGTGGAATTGGGCAAAACGGACATCGGATTTGTATTCAGCACGTGAAAACGATGAAAATGGACTATTTACTTGTATTTTTCGGAGCCCGGATGCGAAAACACGGATTTCGAGGTGTTGGAGCACTGTTCCGGCGGCCGGATTGGCGCCGGCGGCGGCGGTAGGCGGTGGAGTGCGGCGGCCGGCTGAGGCGCAGCCGCTCGGTCTACCGCGGAGGCGTGCACCCGGGCGCGGGACAAGTGGCGGCATCCAGTTGGCCGGCGCAGCAGGCGCGGTCCACGGGAGAAGCGCGGGTGTACGGTGGACCGGAGGGTGGACACGTGGCATCTCCGGATTGGCTGGCTCTTGTGCGCGCGGTCAACGCAGCGATGGCGGGCAGGTGACTGTACGGCGGGGCAGGTGGCCGTACACCCGGGTCAGCCGGGCGACGTGCGCGGGGCAGGCGCGGTCGACGACACGTGGCGCGACCGCAGCGGCTGGTGCCGCTGTGCGCTGTGCGGCCTGCCACGTGGCACACAGGGATTGGCGGCGCTTGCTGTTTGCTGTTCGGGGACACGTGGCGCTCCAGGGTTGATTCGGGCTCTGATGGCTTGGGGTACATTTTTGGTGTACTATAGCCGCCCGAAAGTTTCGAGCGCCCGAATGTGGGGACATGGATGGAATTTCTTGAATTGTTTGGTTTGGGCTATATAAGGCTTCTTTGGGCTGCGATTTCGAGCCCTTTCCCGAGCTCCCCTTCAACTGAGGCCCGAAGAGAAGTTGCTCTTCATTTTGTGCTCCATCTACTGAGGGATTTTTAGATTTTTTTGAGGCCTCGACATCCGCACTTTCTGCGACGCGGCGCACTGCGACGTTTCTTGGATTTTGGCTTCCACCGTCACTTTTCGGTCAGAGAGGCACCCTGGATTACTCCAATAATATTTTGAGCCGATTTTTATGGCAGCGCGATCGCGAGAGGTACACCTTCGGCTTTTGTATTGATTGCTTCATCTTGTTTTGAGTTTTAGGCACGGTTTACGAGGCATCTTTGAACTCCTTTCCTGCTGGTGGTTTTTCTAGACAGCGGAGGCTTGTCAGATTTTTATCTCTGCACTCGAGCATCGGAATTCAACGATTAAGGACTCGATTGATATCTACGCTTTGCAAGGATCGCCATCATATTTTTATCGAAATTTTTGGAGTTTATATCGCAGGTAATAATTAAGCTTTTTGGGGACTGTTTTGCTGCAGGCTTGTGATTATGAGGGAGTTAACATACCGCGATGTTCTAATTTTATCTTGGCCTACAGGTGTCGGATTGAGGTGTGTAAATACTCGATTTGGGGCTACTCGTCGCGAGGATCGCAACGGTGATTTTTCTGAATTTTTCTGAGGACTGGACAGAGGTGAAATTCCTCAATTTTTGTGCTGGTTGTAGTAAACAGCATTACTGTTTTTGGAACTACTATCTTGATGCTGTATGTGGTACTTTTTGCTGTAATTCGCAGATTTTGGGTGTCTTGCGGAGTGTTGGACTGTGAGGAAGTTATTTCTGTTGTGGAGCGCGCATTTTTCCAGGTGGGTTGCTTCGCCTCCAAAAACAATGAACTATCTACTAATTCTATTATATAGGGAACATACATGCCATGAGATGGATTAGATTGCATGTTAGAGAGTGAGATGCCATCTTTCCTGTATTATTGTCGATATCCTGTTGATTCATGTTTTTCTGATCCTGCTTTAGTTAAATTAACTGCTATTATTGGAACTTGACCTAGCACCCCATCATATGTTGCCCAGTAGAAAATCCTCACTTGGGCTAGGTTTATTTATGTTTTAGACATCCACACGTTATACTTTATTCCTAGACATAGTGTTATCCTCGCCTGGATAGTGGGCCGAGTGGTCGGGATTCCTTTTAGTGTGGGATGCATGTTACACTCGTGCTTGGGAGCAGAGTGGAGTCTGGTAGATGTAGTTGGTCGTTTATCTGTGGTGGGAGCCGTTTGGGTATACGGCGGTCCCGGGATGTCTTGTTTCCTTGTTTTATTTGTCGCTACTGTGTTAGTGCAGTAGTATACCAGTGTTATCAGGACCTAGAACCCAGACTGTTTTTGGACACATATAATTTCTGTAAACTAATGTTTTCCTTCTCAACTTCGAGCGGGTCGCCGGAGCCTGTTCTTGTTTGATTTGGGTGAAGGCAATGGCCCTTCGGGGTTTGAAAAATAAAACTTACTTGAACTGATTTTCATTAAAGAACTAAAATATATTAAATTGGGTTTCTCAGATTAAAATAGTTTTCAGTAATAACTGTCATCTTTTTATTACAACTTCCTCACCCGAGAGAGTTTGGGTGATCTGGGTTCTAGGGGCCGTTCCTTTTTTGGGGCGAAAGCTACGGGGGCCGTGCCTGGAACCTGTTCTTGTTTGATAGGGTTGTAGGTGTTGGTCTCCCGGAACTTTTGGACCCTGGTTGGTGTCTTCTGCATGTTGTACCGAGGTTGTCGTGTTCCCGAACTGTAAGGGGGTCGGGAACTTCGATAGGCGGAGCCTGGAGTCTGTTCTTGTTTGATTGGGGTTCTAGGCATCGACCTATCAGAATTTCCGAACCTTATGGTGTCGGTCCTTCCTGTGTTATCTGTGAGTTTGGTGTTCTATTCTAGGAGCCGTTGGGTTGACAGAGGTCCTGGCTGTTCGAGTGTTTCTTGTGAGTGAGTTTGAGAGGTGATTTGAGTACTATCGATCTTGTTGATCGTGGATTTGGACTATAGCCTGCATGAGCCATATTGAGCTCGACAGAGATGCGCGGATACTTTCCTCGGTGGGGTCGCGCCCCTCGAGTGCCACTCCGGAGTTGGGCCTGTTACTTTGCTATCGCGACTTGTCGACGTAGTCCCTCTGGCTGGTCAAGTTTTGGCAATCACGGACGCCCTACGGTAGACCCATCCTCTTGTGGATGTGCGGCAGTAGGTGGGCGCAGGTTTGACTAGACCCTATGTGGCAGTCACTGTGATTGGGTTGATTGAGTATACTGGGTTTGAGTCGATGCATCATTTTCATCTGTATCGCCCTTTGAGCATAGTAGATAGAGGCATGATAGCTGTAGAGTTATTTTTCAGCTTTCCTTTCTTCAGTTTTTTGTTATCTTATGCCTCTAGTAGACTTAGTGGGCAGACCGTCGGGTTTGGTTGCGGTACCCACTGAGAACTACTGTGGGATGTAGTTCTCACACCCGCTGTGGTGTATTTTTTCCCCAGGGACCTACTTTCCAGTTGCTGATCCTTTTGTTGCTGATCGAGGCGAGGGAGTCGCGAGCTAGATCCCTACCTGTCTTTGGAGAGTAGCAGTAGCGGTACCCCTTCATTGCAGATCTATTAGTACAGTCAGCAGTTGGTTTATTTGTTTTTTACTTTTGAGAGACATTTGTATTGTGAGGATCTAACTTGTACTGAGAGCCTGTACACTGATGTATTATTGGGTTTACCTCCCTGTTTAGAGTTTCGCAGCGATCGGATACCCGGACAGTGAGAACGGGGTCCGTCAGCGATTGTGAATACAGCGAGACTTTGGTGACCCGTAAATAGCACAAACGAAAGATGTTGGATATCCCGTGATAAATTAAGTTAAGTTGAGGCTCCCTGTCATGTTTGAGCGAAAACGGGATGAAAACGGGCGAGAACGGGCGAAATTCGGAAATCTGGCCGTACATTCGGGCGCCCAAAATGTACTGTAGCGCGCCCGAAATGTACTATAGAGGCCATACGGCCGACCGAATTCCACTGTAGCAGCGCCTGAATCCCAAGTTGGCACGGATCCGGATGCAGTGGCGCGAATCCCGAGGTAGTTGCATGGATCCTAAGGTAGTTAGCACGGATCCCGATGTAGTGGCATGGATCCCGAGGTTGTTAGAACGGATCCCGATGATGTGGGCACGAATCTTGAGGCGGCGCGCATCTCGAGGTGATGCGCATATCCCGAGGCTTGGCACTAGGCTCGCAGGGGCGCTCGGCGCGAGGCGTGCGCGGGGAAGGCACGCGGCGTGGGGCAGGTGGGGGCGCCACGTGGTGGCTCCCCACTGGCTGCGACAGATTCGCAGCATGTCACGCGGGGGCGCGCGCCTGCGCTGGCGCGTGCTGGCGGGTCAGCGCGTGGGGACGCGCGCCTGGGGCTGGCGAGGGTCAGCGGGGACAGGAGGGAGCCGCCATGTGGCGGGCCCCCATTGGCCGGGCCTGGCGACGCGACGCGCGACGTGACGCGTCACTGGCCCGTTGACGCAGAGGGGGTGCGGGGTGGGTGCCAGGTGGCGCCCGCCCATTGGCGGCCGCTGGTCCGTGGACGCGGTGCGCGGGTGCGGGGACGCGTGTCGCTCCGCGATTGGCCGATCGCGGATGACGTGGTGCATCGCTGGCGCGGCATTGATGCGTGGATCGCGGAGCTGCGCACTGTAGCAGCCCGAAAGCCGATTTCAGGCGCCCGAATGTGGCGCCCGAAAGTGGGATTTATGGCTATAAAAGCCCGGAATCCCCTCAATTCTTCTCTTTTTTCCCTTTTTCTCCAAATCGAGCGTGGGGAGGGGGCGTGGGCGATTTCGTGGGGGTTTTTTGGGGTGCTGCGAGCACGCCGAGGACCCCGTGGTGCGCGCGCAAGGGTTCCATGGAGCCGAATGGACGCGTGTGCACGCGTTGGACGGCGCGACGATATCGAGGTAAGCTTTGCTTGTCATTTTTGCGGTGTTTTTGACACATTGTTAAGATTTCCCTTTTTGGATTTTGGATTTGACCCCATACCCTTGTGCTTGTTAGGGACCGTGATTTACTGTGTCGTTTTGCTACGCGAGGTATCGCCGGGCATTTCGGGGTGCACCGTTTTGCGTGCAAACCTAAGGAATGTGCACCATTTTGCGTGCAAGCTCGAAGATCATGCATCGTTTCGCGCGCAACCTTGAAGAGAATATGCACCGTTTTGCGTGTAAACCTGAAGAACTTGCATTGTTTGGCGTGCAACCTTAAAGAGAGGTGTGCACCATTTTGCGTGCAAACCCAAGGTGCGTGCATCATTTTGCGTGCATATTTTGATAACGTGCATCGTTTTGCGTGCAAACTCGAGGTGTGTGCATCGTTTTGCGTGCAGACTTGGTTGGCGTGCATCATTTTGCGTACGGCTCAGACGATGTGCACCGTTTTGCGTGCAATCTTGAAAAGACAAGGAAAATTGCGGGGAGACCAATTGCAAGTGTCTATAAGCAATTGGGTACGACACAAGGTAGGGGATTCTACCGAAAACGGGTGACCTCTCCCCTTTTTCCTCTGCATTGATTTAGAAACATTATTAGTAAGCATGCTAGTGTAGTGTAATTTTAATTGTGATTATGAATGAGGAAAAGAAAAATAGGTGATATATTTACACGTTAAATGGACTTAGAGGAATGTTGTGGGTTATGTTAAATATGGATCTGAATAGGGAAAAAAATACCTAGAGGGGGGTGAATAGGTGTAAACAATAAACACACCAAAATCTTTGCGTAAAAATAACCCAATGCGAAAAAGTAAATAACACGCAGAGATTTTACGTGAAAAACTCCAAACCAGGAGTAAAAAATCACGGGACCGATCACACGGTGAAATCCACTAAGATTAAACACGTACAAAGGTGATATACCGTACTCACACGACTCGACCTTTTACCATACGCTCCTAGTTGATCTTCTCCGCTCGCTCCACAACGCGCCTCGAATCCACGATTTGCGTCCAACGCCGAATCCACAACGTCCAACGTCGAATCCACGACGTCCAACCGAATCCACGGTCTTCACCAAGTAGTACGTCTCGAATCCACGAACGCACCTCGTTTCGAATCCACAAAACGGTAGCACCTTGAATCCACAAGGCCACGCGAATCCACGCGCCGATTTTTGGCAAAATCGTTGTTTGTTGGTGGTGATGATCCTCCGAATACTTAGATCAAAGATAGATCGGAAATACCATCTAAGTATTTATTAATTTGATTCTACACAAAATCTGAGTTTAGAAACCCTAGAATCAAATTAATCAATATAGATGAAGAAACATATAATAGATCTAGTTTTTTCCTTTCTTCTCTATATGTGGATTTTTCTAATTTTCGGTCGTATCTGTTATTTTTGGATTCTAAAATCTTCCACCATTCGGATTACCCTAAGAGATGAAATTAGGGTTTATTTATAGGTTAGAAACCTTTGGAATAAGATAAGAATCAAAAACTGACTTAACAGAATTTTTCCTGCACGACGTCCGGAATGGATTTGGCTTGATCCGGACTGTCGTCATTTTTCAGAGAATTTCCTGAAAAATCATGTTCGGGGTCCGGACTGAAAGATGGACGATCCGGACTGTTCATGCGATTTCTGCAGAATCCATGTTCGGGGTCCGGACTGAAACAGGGGAGGTCCGGACTGAAATTCCGCATGAACTTACCTACGTTCGGGGTCCGGACTGGAATGCCCTGATCCGGATCCTGAACATGTAACAGTCCAGTTTTTTGATTTTTATGCAATTAAAAATCCAAGTGTTTCTACACTATAAGAAGTATTCGAATCACCAAAATTATTTAGTTAAACATACCTGATTCTTTTGAATTCTTCTTTCTTGAGATTGAGGTATATGATCCAAACATCTTCATCTTCAATCTTCAAGACTTAAACACTTTCATGAAATACGCCAACACAAATTCCTTAACAATCTCCCCCTTTGGCGGTTTTGTGACAAAACAAAAATCCACTTAAAGAAATTCAAAAAGATTATTTTGTTGTTATCACCATACAACAAAAATGTACAATTATGATCCAAATAAAAATGAATACATGAGATAAACTCCTAAAACAGACTCTAAACTTAGATGATTGTACTCTCTGCAAAAGAAATAATTCTTGACAAATGAAATTGTTAGATACCTCAAGAATTTTAACATTCAAAAATCAAACAGAGAGATGGAGTTTATACTCACCATGACATTTACAAAATCAGATATGTATGAAATAAGCAATCAAAGCAATTCGCATATCATCTAAGCATTAAATTCCAAATGTCATAAGTATGTTAGTCATCAAACAACTTGTTAGTAATATTACATGCCCAAATAGTTAGTCGAATAGTTAGTTGAGGCATGCATTCACAATACAAAGCAAAGTTGTTGTCATACTTACCTTTCAAGTTTAAAGTGTCCAAAGTTCTCACAAACACATTGTTCATTGTTCTCTCTCCCCCTTTTTGTCACTGAAGTTAGCCAAAATTACAAAAATTAAAGGGAGTGAAAAGTTCAAAAAGAGTAAGAACTAAAACTAAAAACCTGCAAAACAAAAATTAAAAATAGTCAATTGTCAGATTCTGAATCTTCAGAGCTACTACATCCCATCTTCGTAAACATCTTTTTCACCGACTTCTTGATCGAAGTGAATTTATTCGTCAAAGTGACTTGAGCTGCAGTTATTATTTCTAGCTCCCGAGAGATACGCTCCTGTTCCTTTGCGATTCGTTCCTGTTCAAAAGATAGTCGTTGCTGTTCTTTATAAATGGAAGTCACATATGCTTCATCATCTAATGTAGGTACTTGCTTTGTAGGTGTTGCTGAAGTAGCAACTGAAGGTTTCTTGCTACGTGGAGGAGTCGGGGTAGTCATCAAGCAGTCTTGGCAAAGACTTTACAACTGTCGAATCGTTAATCATTCCCAAACTATGTTAATAACTTAAAGAGCGACTATCAACCTTGAATTTTCTGAAAATTCTCATTATGATTAATGGGAACGGAAGTCTTTCCGTTTGATGAGGATGTTCAACATACCGTGCCATCCTATTCCAAATGATGTATGGAATATTAATGTTCAAACCCACTGCCTCCGACGAATGTCCCAAAAGATATAAGAAAAGCATGCGATCCCATCGCAGGACTTTCGTCTGCATGTTTGGGAGAATATTGTAGCATATGATGAAATTGAGAAACCTGTACTCAGGTCGAAGCTCCTTTGAGTATACAGAGTTTCTAGTTGACTGTGTCTCCGGCATGCATATTCTATTAACAACTGTTCGCCACAACGAATTTGTCAAACTTTTTCCTTTCAAGTAATGAGTCCCCGTCATGCTGGATCTCATCCCTAAGACTTCTCCAATTAGTCGAGGAGTTATCTTGAGTTTTGTCCCTCGGACCGTAGTATAGAACTCCATTGGTCCGTCTTCAATCCCTTGAAGCTACAGTGCATTGGTGTAAAAAGTTCGATACCAATTGTTGGTTTTTATAGGATCCACAAGAATCTAAATAGGTACTATCAAACAACTAGAGGGGGGGTGAATATATAGGTGTAATATTCAAAAACCAATCTCATTGCAAAATAAAAACCAATGCGGAAAATAAAAACAGCACACCGAGATTTATGTGGAAACTTCAATCCAGGAGAAAAATCACGGGACCAACACGCAATAACAATCCACTAAGAAAAGAAGAATAACAAGGTGATTACCGACTCCACAAATTCAAACCCCTCCTTCAACTTCTTCGGATCTTGCACTCCACCAATTGCACATCCACTGCACACGTTCGAATCCACGAACGCCACTCGAATCCACAAGCATATGTTTTGAATCCACGAAACGCCTTCAACACATCGAATCCACGATGCTACGTCGAATCCACGACGCAAACTGAGTCGATACCGAAATATAGGCTTCGATGGTGATCCTTTGCTTAGATTATCAATGAAGAACCATGGATGGAATCTCTAAGCAAAGATTAGATCAATTCGACAAAAAGTATGTCTTGAAAGAACCGTCGAATTGACCTAAAAGAGGCTAAAAGAAGAACGATGAAAACCTAGCCTCTAGGGTTGCTCTCAAGTGTTTCTGAATTGGTCGGTGCCTCTTGAGAAACCCTAAGTATCTATTTATAACCTTTGGAAAACAATTAGAGTTGGTTTAGCATTCTTATCACGACATTACATTGTGTACCGGTACTCAAAGTTGGGTTCCGATACTCAATGACGCAAAACACAGATTTTTCTATTGTGTTCCGGTACTCCAAGATGTGTTTCGGTACTCAATGAGAATTACAGAAAATCCTGTGTCAGGTTTGAGGAACTCAAAGTGGGGTTCCGGTACTCAATGTAAAAACTAATTTTTCTAAGATAAGTTTTATCCAAAACAAACTAAGTACCGGAATCCAAACTTAGAATAAGTTGTGAGTTAAAAACCAAGTTTCCAAAACTACGTCTAAACCGGGTTTCAATAAATTCTTGATTCCAAAGATTGTAAATGTACTTAAATCACCATGATTAAATTTGTGATGATCCGGACTCCCGCAGGAACTGTGCAACATTAAACAGTGACTGCGGGGAGCTTGTACAGTGCATCAGAGCTTGTAGAAGCGAAATTGGATATTTAAAATTGACTCGGCACGAAAATCGGAGCAAATAGGATTTTTCGAAAGCTTTTTACAAAATTTCGGATGAGAATTTGGCGAAACGGACGTCGAAATCGGACTCAGCGCGCGAAAACGGTCAAAATGGTATATTCACTTTATTTTTCGGCAAAAAGTTACTGTTCACGCCGGAACAGTAACTCCGGCCGCCGGAATTACTGTTCCGGCGACCGGCGAGCGGCGGCGGGCGGCGGCGCACGGCGGCGGGCAGCGGCGCAGCGGCGGGGCAGCGGCGGAGCGCGGAGGAGCGCGGCGCGGGCAGGCGCGGGCAGCGCGGGCAGGCGCGGGCAGGCTCGGGCAGGGGGCGCTGGTGCGCGGTCCACGGCTGGTCGAGCACCGGGTGCACCGACAGTTCCAGTTGCCACGTGGCAGCTTCTCATTGGTGGGCCGGCTTCTAGAAGCCCGTGGGGCGGTGACACGTGGCGTGCTCCTATAGGCCGACAAACTTCCGGAAGACCCGGAGCACGGGGCAAACACACGCCCCACGTGGACACGTGGCGCTTTGTCATTGGCCCTGCACAGGCTGTTTCCTGTTTGGGCGACACGTGGCGCTTCCTGGATGGCCAGTTTCCGTGTTTCGTGTTTGGATCAGGATCCCGTGTGGGAATATTCCCTTTTGGCCCACTATATAAGAGCCCTCACACCCCCTCTCTTTGCACCTCGATTTCCGAGCCTTTAGAGAGAGAAACTGAGAAAATGCTCTATACAAAAGTTGTTCCTCTCTCTCTCTTCTTTCTCTCTCTACAATCTCAGGAATTTAGGAGTTACAGATAGTGAGATATCTGCGACGCGGCGCACTGCGACGATTTTCTTTTTAGGCCCATTTCCCGTCGCAGTTCCGTCGAAAATTCACTGCGGGCTAACCAGGTGGAATTTTTGGACGATTTTTGCGACAGCGTGACCGTAAGAGGTAGGGCTTCGATTTCCGTATTGATCATTTTGCTCCGTTTCGTACTTTTGGCACAGTTTTTAGGTCCTCTTTGACCCCCCTTTTTACTGTGATGGTTTTTGGACAGCACCGACTTCTCCGATTTTTATCTTGGCATAGGAGTGTCAGATCGAGGCGTTTAAAGAGTCGATTTTGATCTACTCTTCGCGAGGAACGCAACCGTGATTTTTCTGGGATTTTAGGAGCTCATTTTAGAGGATTCGAGGACTGTGGACAACCAGGAGACTACCTGGGGTGTTGTTTGAGCTTTTCGAGGTGGGCGGTTGTTGCTTACCTCATTTTTGACAAGCTCACTGGGATTACTAGAAATCCCCTAAAATAATGTGACAATTGATGAGAACCATTGGGACAAACTAACAGGACAAACTAACAGGACAACTAACAGGACAATTGATGAGAACTATTGGAACATACTAATATGACAATTGATGAGAACTATTGGGACGAACTAATATGACAATTGATGAGAACTATTGGGACAAACTAATATGACAATTGATGAGAAACATTGGGACAAATTAATATGACAATTGGGACGAACTAACGTGACAATTAATGGGACGAACTCTCCTAAAATTTAATATAACCCCACTGATGATATGATGACTTATATTGGGACACTGTGATTGAGACAAAGGCTATAATCTCGCATGCAAATGACTTTTATTCAGTAAATCAATCTTTTTAAATCTTTGACATTATTTTACAGCTTGCATGCATGACTGAACATCTAGTGAGGCCACTATTTATTGCTACACTATCATATTGGGATTTTGAACATGTTTCATTATTGTCCTTTGCATCCAGATGCTTGTTGCTCAGGTATGAGCAGGGGTTTGGGATAGTGTAGTCGAGATTGCATTAGATTGTGGATTTGTGGGGTATTGCGGTGACCGCGGACAGTAGGCGGTCGACCAGATGTTTATCCTTGCATCAGATCGGGGTTGAGTCTGGTTTATTTTGCATTAGCTGGGGGTTGGGTTTCCTCTAAGGGATGATGTTTCCCACTTATTGAATACTATTGCATCTGATTAGGTATCAGGCTTCTTTAGTGGATGGGTTTTCCCACTTTGATCATAGTCATGATCCAGTCCTGCTATATTGTGATACTTGTGAGACATGTGCTACAGAGATACTTGTGATACTGATGACAGAGATATTTTACTCGTGTGGGTCGCTCCCATCGAATTCCCCTCTAGAGGCAGGTGCCAGACAGTTATTGACAGTTTTGCTATCACATCGGCGCGGATTTTTGCCGATGATGAGAGCGGAGCAGGCAATACCAGTTTTACTGGTAGCACAAGATTGGGTTATTTGATCAGATACTGTTTCCTGATGCATTTATACAGTCATTTCTGTTAATATTGCATTTAGAGGCATAGTAGTGGTAGTTTCCCTTATTCAGTACCTTATTTACCTTACCACTTCATCTTTTCCCATTGCCTCTAGTAGTCCTAGTGGGTGCGTCAGAGTTGAGGTTTTTGCCCACTAGGGGAGGCTACTGGTTTATCTGGTAGTTCTCACCCCCATTGTTATTTTCTGTCTCTTTCTTCTCCTTTGTTTTGCAGCGTCATCTGTGGGAGCTGCGGTGCCATCAGCGGCAGATCGAGGTAAGAAGATAGCGGACTAGCTAGATCGTATGCCCCGACCATGAGAGTAGCTGGACTTATATTGTACCCCTTTTTATCTCAGACTGTAGCACTTTTATTTTGGATCTGGCTCTGGCCAGCTGGGTGTATTATTTTGGTGAGCTGGGAGACTATTGTACTATTACAGCTTGTACCTTATCAGTCTGGGATTATCATGTTTAGTTCAGCTCTGCTTTGTGCTCTGTTATGGTATATTATATCTGAGCAGGTTACCAGCGCTTCGTGTACGCGGAAAATTCCGTGTGCACGGCGGATCTGTAGACGAGCCCGGGTTCCGGGGCGTGACAAAATTAATCATACCTAAGTGTCAACTTGAGCTCATGTTGAATCTTCTTCGAGTCTTCGAATGCTGATTTGACAATTTGATTACTTCAAGACTCCGACTCAACTCACGAAATATGCCAACACAAAAAGCCGTAACAAATGTGCCATTTGTGATTCATCAAAATAGTAGATAAATTTGCATGTGTAAATGGACATAGAGAAAAGTGAATTTTCTAATTGTCAAGACTAGATGATAAATTGCATGTGTAAATAGACATTGGAAAAAATGGATTTCTAATGGTTAAGACTAGATGATGAATTTGCATGTGTAGATAAACACAGATGAAAAAGGTGATATTTTATAATTCATCCAAAATAGGGGATAGATTAGCCGTAGATGAACACCGATTAAAAGTGCTAAATTTAAGATTTATCTAAGATAGGGGATAAATTTGCATGTATAGGTGAACACAGATGAAAAGTGTTAAATTTATTATTTATCCAAAATAGGGGATAAATTTGCATGTGTAGATGAACACAGATGAAAAGTGCTAAATTTATGATTTATCCAAATCAGGGAACAAACTTGCATGTGTAGATGAACACAGATGAAAAGTGTCATTTTTGATTTACCTAAAATAGATGATAAATACTATTTTATGATTGTGATCATGTTATGGTGTAACCCTAGAAATCATGTAAAAGTATAAGGGAAATGAGCATGTTTGGTAGTAAAACTAGGAGAAAACCTAGATTAAGGGTTTAACGAGTGGCATGATGTCCTAGGAGTTAAACCTAGATGAACGAGTGACACTGTCTTAGGGGATAACCCAAGGTTGAGAATAGAGTATTTAATATAGAGTCAATGAGCTCTAGGTTAAGCATGATATGGAACTTAGGTAAAGGAAACCTAAGATGAACTAGTGGAGTTTTACTCTCACGTAATGAATTAGAGTCAATGTAACTCTAAGTTAAAAGTGGAACAGGAAATAGAGTTAATGTAACTCCAGGTTCAACGTAAAAAAAAAGGAAAGAGTATGTGGCCACAAAGCTTAAGGAGTTAAATAGATAGTAAAGTAAAACTTAGAGTCAAACTCTAAGAACAAGTATATGTGATCACAAGGTTAAAGAGCTAAATAATATAACCCTAGAGTGGGTCATAGGGTGTCTGGACAAATGGACAACCACTTTAACTTCAATTTGAGTTAAATGAATGAAAGAGAAATGATTATGAGTTCATGAGACTCTCTAGTTATCCTTGTGGCGAGACCTAGGATAAGAGATAAGTTAATGAAAGAGATAAAGTTAAAAAGAAAGCTAAAAGTGGCTAAAAAGCAAAAGAGAATGCAAATAGTGCCTCTGAATGTGGACCCTTCTAAGGGGAATCGGATGTGGTACTCCTTCAGAGGGCCGATTGAATAAAGACAAGTGTAAAAGTGAAAGTAAAAAGCTAAAAGGCTTAAAAGAAAAAGGAACAGTTTGCCAGTGGCAATGTGAGCTATAAGCTCGAATAAGAAAGAAAAGCAAGTGCTTAAGAGCAAAGAGGCTAAGTGCTAAAGTAAAAGTAAAAGAAAAGAAAAGAAAAGAAAAAGATAAAATGGGCGTACCTTCGGGGGTGAAACGTAGTCCTTGTTGGAGTTATGGGTAGTGTCCCTCTCCCGGGCAGTGGCCCGTCTGGCACGTTTCTCCCGTAGGACGGGGTAACACTTGCGGGTGTTACCGGCAACCTTAGAAATCTTATTTTGTGGTAGCATGAATACCGGGCTGGGGCCCGTTAGACAAGAATTTCCCGAGGGTTTAACTTTAACTAAAGCACCAGAATGTGAAAGAATAAAGAGATGATAGAGTGGCCAGGTGGCCGGGTTAGCTTTACCCTCTTTTATAGTGGCATAGTGGCCGAGTTTATGGATCGTAGCCTGGTATGGCTGGACATAGTAGTATTGGGTCGATGATTATACACAGATAGTGTAGTGACCTTTTTATATGCATTTCAGCATGTTAAATCAAGATTTATAGTTTTTCTAGCATTCTACTATTATTGCTTCCATTGGAACCAAGCGGTGTAGGACATTCTTTCTCGGTGGTTGAACCCACTGGGAACTTTGTTGTAGTTCTCACACCCTCGGGTGACCATTTTTCCACGTCCGGATACAGCGGTCGAGACAGACGACAGGGGCAAGGGCCCAGCAGCATAGAGGCCTAGAGGGTCTAGCAGATGTACCTTTTTATATTTTGAGTGAACTATGTGTGGTGAGGAAATGATGTAAAAGAATTATAATATTGTTCAGTTGCAAGTTGAGAGATGGAAATGTAATAAAGTTATTTATAGTTCACTTATATCCTGCTTTCATTTCCAGTTCTAAACTTATTGTTTATTGAATGAAAGTTTTAAATTAGTAGTGATTTTAGTACTCTGATATTGAGCTTCCACATACACTTGATGTATTATTTTGGATGTTACCGTTCCTTTCGGGTAGTGAGAGGTCATACCTGATTGGCAGGTCTGTTGGCGTGCTCGAACTGTACAAATTGGCGGTCTCGGGGCGTGACAGTAACCATGTCACAAGTATCTCAATATAGCAGGACTGGATCACGACTATGATCAAAGTGGGAAAACCCATGCACTAAAGAAAATCTGATCCCCAATCTGATGCAAAGTAAACCTCCGGTCAACCGCCCAGTATCCGCGGTTGCCATAATGCCCCACAGTCCATAACCGCAACCGACCTCCGGCCAACCGCCCAATACCCGCGGTCGCCACAATACCCTACAATCCATAATCATGTCCCACAACCGACATCCGATCAACCGCCCAATATTCGCGGTTGCCGCAATACCCCATAATCCATAATCATGTCCCACAACCGACATCCGGTCAACCGCCCAATATCGGCGGTTGCCGCAATACCCCATAATCCAGGCCCCGGCTATACTATCCCAAACCCCTGCTCGAACCCGAGCAACATGAACCACCTGACTAACGAATAAGGAGAAAAGAAGCAAACATGGTTTTTCCTAAATCAAGTTCCAATATAATAGTGTAGCAATAAAAGATGGCATATCTAGATGTCCATACAAGCATGCAAGTGTTCTCAAGAAAGATAAAAGAAGGCTTATCATGCAATAATCTCGCAAAGAACAAGTCATTGGTCATAACCACCATCCACCTATGCATGTCCATAATATCCTCAAGTAGTACCGACTAATAGGATAAATCACCTTGTCCCAAATTTAACAGTCAATTCCACATGCAAAGTTAAATGCTAACATAGCAAACAATATGTCCCAACCATAAGGTTCCAATCTCACTTTGATAGGCTAGAAGCTTAATTGGGGTAATTAAACATGCATGATATTCAACCATCCTAATATAGGGGATCTCTCTAATATTCCTAGTGAGTATATCGAAATAGAGGTACACAACAACCACCCACCTCGATCGCGAAGCACAGCTCCAAACTTGCCCTCTCATAAAGAAAACCCCGGCTCACTGCGAACACTGCAACAACAACCAACACGGTGAACAAATTAATCCTACAATTAACACAATGCCGCTGTCCGTGCAACAGTCCAGAAGATGGTCGATTTTCACCTGCGAGATGACCTCAAAAAATTCCAGAAAAATAACCGCTGCGATCCTTGCGACGAGTAGATGCAAAACGAGTACTCGCACGTCCTGTTTCGATGCCTGTAGGCCAAGAAACAAATAAAACACCGCGGTGAGCCAAAACTTTCCATGATCGATAATCTGTATCATTCAGTCAGGAAAAAGTGAAATTATCACCCTTGAAGCAACCTCAGAAAAATTCGATAAAAATACGGTCGCGTTTCTCTCGAAGAGTAGATGCCGATCGAGTCCTCACACGCCCCGATCCGATGCCCGTAGGACGAGAAATCCCAGCAATACTTCACCGCTGTCCCCAAACATCGCAGCAGTACAAGGGGTCAAAAGGTACCTCGGGAACACCACCAAAAACTCGAAACAGAGCGAAGTGATTTGTAACAAAATCGAAGGCGTACCTCTCGTGAACGCGCTGCCATAAAAATCGGCTCAAAACTCCACCGGGTGATCCTGGGGACCTCGCAGACTGAAATGTGACGGTAGAAGCCACAAACGAAGGAGCGTCGAAGTGCGCCATGTTGTAGAAAATGCCGATGCCACGACCTCCAAAAATTTCGGGAATCCATAAAGAAGTAGAGGACAAGGTGAGGAACAACCTTACTTAAGGCCTCAACCCAAGAGGAGCTCGGGAAAAGGCCCAAAGAACAACAAAAAGGGGCTATTTATAGCCCAGCCCAAAAGAAAGAGGATCTGGATTCGGGCGCCGGATTCGGGCGACCGAATTCGGCCCCCGCCCCGCTACTGTGCGCGCCCGAATTCCCCAGGGCGCGCCAAGTAGCGGAATCCGTGCCTCGCGCGCCCAGCGCACGCGCGCCCGCCACGTGACAGCGCGCTCCACGGCGGAAACTGTGGTCTACGGCGGGAACCGTGGCGGCTCAGCCGGGTCGCTGCGCCGGCCAATGAGCGGGTGATACGTGGCCTGGCGGGGTCCACGGTGTGCCGCTCCCAGCGCGCTGTGCCGCATGCGTTGACCGACCAATCCCCGCACGCCACGCGTCCACCGCCTCAGCTCGCTGTGCCCGGTGCATGCATCCGATGCATCCGCCGAACCCGAAGCCGCCACCTGTCCCCATCGCGCCCAATGGGGAGCCACCACGTGGCACACCCAACCACCGTACGCCGCGCCTGCAAGCGCCCACGCCACCGCGCTCTGCCACCTGCCCGTCGCCGCCGGCGCTGCCCCGGCCGCCGGAACAGTAACCTTGTCTCGATATCCGTGTTTGCGTATCTGGGCTCCGAAAAATACAAGTAAATAGTCCATTTCTATTGTTTTCGCACGCTGAATCCAAATTCGATGTCCGTTTTACCCAATTCCACTTCTAAAATTTGTCGAAGGCATCCAGATAAGTAATCTTAATCCAAATTTCGCGCTGGGCCCAATCCTGAGGTCCGATTTACGCACAAGCACCTCCATCACATCGAATAAACCTCCAGAAGTCGCTGATCACACTGCAAAAGCTCTGCGAAGATCCAGGTCATCACAAAGATATTCTCCAATGGGTTCCCAAAGAAAACCTATAAGTAGATGAAACCTAATATAAATTAATTTTCATCTCTTTTGAATCCGAAGGAGACCATAAAAATTAGATTCTAGGTTTTTGGACTCACCTCTTTTGATGTTCTCTTGACCAAAGAGAAGATGGAAAGGAGTTAGAGCTTCACTTGGAACCTCCTTAAGGTTCCCTTCAAGTTTCCCAAGCTCCAAGATGCAACAAGAAGCCACAACCAAGAGGAATGGCCTTGTTGTTGCTGCTGCTGATTACTACTTCTCCTTCTTCTTTTCTTTCTCTTTTTCTTTCTTGCGTTCTCTGGTGCAAACAGAGAGAGAGAGAGAGAGAGAGAGAGAGAGAGAGAGAGAAGGGAGAGTTTTGAGAGTGTGTTGGAGAGGGGAGCGGGTATGGGTGGTGTTTCGTATGAGAAGAGAGAGAGGGAGTAGGCTGCTGTAGAGTTAGGGAGTTAGTGAAAATGCAAGTTGTGTGAATTTACCAAAGAGCCCCTCACTTGAAGGTTAAATTTCCAACCTGACCCTGCACCCCCGGAGTCTGGGTACCGGTACCCCAGATTTGGTACTGATACCAAATGCTTGGTACCGATACCCAAGCCCCCATTTGCTCCAGAATTGTCCAAACCGAGGGCACTTGACTTGGGCTTTTTCCCCACTTCTTCTCACCAACAGAGAAGATGTAATTTGTGTTTCTTCTCTTTAATCTTTTCCTCAGCAAGTGAGCAATTTGGCTTTTACTTTCTTGCACTTTTCCACCTTATTTAACCCTCCAAAAGAGTGCTCTAAAACACCTTTTTAGGACTTAAGCTTCACAACTTGAAGCTTCCAACTTCTCAATTCCAACTTACTTTTCGACTCGACGACTATTGCATCGATTCGAAACGCTTCAAACTCACTTGTAATTACATTTTAAATGTGTTAGAAGTATTTTCGCCGCACTTCGCTATTTCGCGGAGTCGGTGCACTACAGTTGTGGATTAGGGCTAAAGAAAAGATTAGATCTTTAATTAGCACTTAATCCTTCTTCTTCCTCCTCTAAAACCCAAACCAAAAGGAAACCCTAGTTTTTCCCCTCTTCCTCCTCTAACGTCGTCGTCGTCACCGTCATTGCCAGAACCGTGGAGGCAAGGTCTGGGCGCCGCCGCCCTGCAGCCAGCACGTCGCTACCCTGCAGCCTGCGTGCTCGGCAGCCCGCAGCTGCCGTGTCACGCCCCGGGAGTGGTTTAAAAGCGAAAAACGATCCTATTTTTTTTTCAAAGTCTTTTATCCCGGTACGTGCCCAGACCCGCCACATATACAAGATTTTTCTAAACAAACGGACAAAGTCTCCCCTATATATGTAGGCATAGCACAAATACATACATCAACCACAATCAGTTTTTCATACACAGAGTGCTAAATAAAGAGATAAGCTAGTCTTTTGAATCGTACAAGAGAAGATCGCCCACTCGGCATACTCCAAGTTGAAAGGATAAAACCATAAGAATTTCAAACAGTGCCTACCCGACACTCAGTTTTGAAAACAGAATTCGCAAACGTTTTATCACTTTGAAAAGCTCTCACATTCCACATGCATTCACCAAAAAGATAAAACGAAATCCAAAAGACTACTAGCCATCTAAAGATTCCACATGTCCCAACATCCACATCACAAAGTGTCCACATTACAAAATGTCCACATCTCATGCAAGTAGTATCAACCAAATGTAATGACCAAAAGGGAGGAGTAAAATGTCACCGGAATGACGAAAACTGAATCACTCCCAAGCCGTAGCCTCACCCCCGTCCCCGCCCGAACCTGTCACACGATGGGAGTTACAGACAAAAACCATAGGAAAAGAAAACAAATAAAACAATGATTTAACGCAACATATAGGTACGATAAAGTAAATAGGACATCAAACCAGAATCCAGAACTCCCAAGTCATCCATACCGCTTTTTCTCGTTCCCACTGCGAAAACAGGAAACAACAAACCTGCCCAATCCCCGGTGCCAAACAACCCACACGAGGGTCCCCTCACGCTCTTACCGGCGTAGGGATCACGGGTCCTACGGACCATTTTTTCGAAAAAGTATACCCTTATTGTGGCCAAACCACTGGTGTACGTGACAGCGCCATGAGCCACACGATCCCATACTCGTGGAATAAGTCACGGTATGCGTCACGATCCCATACTCGTGAAATAAGTCGCGGTAACTGAAACCGCTAAGTCAAAGATTCGTCTATGTCCTTTACGTATGTACCGTTCCGTCACAATAGCCGTGACAATATCCTTCCTGTCATTTTAAAATAACAATACCAAAAACAACAACAAAAGGAAGAGGAGGGTTGAACATCACCGTTCAACAACGTCCCCAACCTCGGTTCGGTTACCTATCTCAACCGGCGATGAAAACGAAGCCCAAAAACCCTTCAAAAGCCTCTGCAACCTTGTCCGGACAAAAACAGCGGATCCTCGGTGGCGAAAGAAGAGTCCGGGCTCCTACCGCTATGTCGGCGAAACCCGCAACGAAAAACACACAAAAACACCTCCTGACGGTAAAACACACCAAAAACCATCATAAAAAACACACCAGAAAATCAATTGCGTAAATCGTGGGTCAAACCGAAATTTCGACGGCGAAATCGGCGATAAAATCGCTTGACGGAGCGACCCTGGCGATTTTGCCAAGGCGCGAAGCGGCGGCGGCGTGCAAAAATGCATGTGGCGGCAAGCGAAATGCCCAAACACGACGGCGACATGCACGGCGCGCAGGGCCCAAGCGGCCCAGCCCATAATGGCTGGCACGCGGCGCTAGCGGGCTGGCGGTAGCAGAGCAGCGCGGTGCACGAGCGGCTCGGCATTCGGGCTAGCAGAGCGGCGCGTAGGAGCAGGGCAGTGTGGGCGCCCGGCTGGCAGGCGGGTGGCGCGCAGCGAGGTGCGGCGCGCAACAGCAACCAGTGAAGCAACGCAAGCGGCAGGCAGGGCGGCGAGCAAAGCGGTGCGCGGGCGCTGGCTAGCGGGCTAGGTGCGTTGGCAGGCCTGCGTGAGCTGCGGGCGCTGCAGGCGGCGCGCGGACGACACTGCTGGGCTGCCCGCAGGTGGCCCTGCAGGGCTACATGTGAGGACCTGGTTACCCCGCGGGAAGTTTTCTGGTTGTTTGGCAGCGTTCGGAGGCCTGCGTGGAGTGTTGGTGAAGTTTGTGTGCAATTTGGACACCAGTGGTGGACTTCGGGCCTTAGAATTGGATCGCGGGAGTTTTGGAGGACCCGTCGGGTGTTTGGAAGTGGTTTCGCGCATTTCAGTTGTCAAAATTGGACTCCGGGCGAAGTTTGGATAAAAGTTACCTCTCCGGTCGCCTTCGGGATTTTTTTTTAGAGTTAGAATTTGGCAAATCGGTTGGTTGATTTGGACTCAGCGCGAAAAATGGTGCGAAATACACTTTTCTGGGCATTTTTGGGCTTATTATAGAGTTCTTGGTGTTGCTGGGGGTGTGGACCGGGTCCACGGGGCCTGGCGCACGGTCGGTAGACCGGCCGGTGCAGCGCGGTCCACGGCCGCGCTGCACCCGGTCCACGTGCACGGGCGGGCGCCCGGTGCACGCGCGGTGCGCCGGGCACCGAACGCCGCGCATGCGCGCGCGCGTGGCGCGCGCCCGTGCGTTGGCAGGCTGCGCTGGCACCCATGCAGCCGGTCGGACCAAAAGGGTCCGACCTCCCTTGCACCGGATCTGGTGCAAGGGATCCTGTGTGAGAGAGGGAGTTGGTGAGGGTGTGTATATTGCACCTTAAGCCCAATTTAGGAGCTTGTTAAGCCTATTTAAGAGGGCTATTCAGCATGGGGCTTCTCTTTTGGATGTTCTTCACCCCTTTGCTGCATAGGAGCACTTGTAGCAGCCTCCATCTTCTCCTTCTTCATCAAGGAATCCACCATTGTTGGAGCTTGATCATTGCTGGTTTTGGGTTCAACTTCGTCGCATTTTCTTCCTAGAGGTCTCCAGAAGTGTAGGAATGGAATTTTGGGATGGTTCTTGCATCGTTCTCTTCACAACTTCATGATCTACAACTTTGGTATTGAAGAGGAGACCTAATTGAAGCTCTAAACCAGGTAAATATAGCAATCTTTGAGACACTTGATTTCAGTTTGAGATTTCGAGCAGAGGTTAATGTTTTTACTCCCCTGGGATGTACAAATGGAATTTTAAGTTGATTTTTGTTGGTAAATTTCCAGGACTTATAGAGCTCCAATTTTCGTATTTTATGGAATTTCCAATTTGGACTCTAAGTTAGGTAAATTAAGCCATCTTTGGGATTGTTGTGTACAGCTGAGATTCTGGATGTGGTTTCGAGCAATGCTCAATGTTTTTGCTCCCTAGGATTGAAGAAGTGGAATTTTAAGCTGATTTTTGCGGGGAATTCACCAAGACTCAATGACCTACATCTTTCATATTGAAGAGAAAAGCTAAATATTGCTAAAATTCAGGTGAATTTCATCATCTTTGGAGCCCTTGGTACAGTTGCAGTTTTGGACAGCATCGCAGAGTTTTGGCCGTAACTTTGCGCACCAACATCGGATCGAGGTGATTCAAAAGGCGATTCTCATCTACTTCTCGCAAGGAATCTCCTGGATTTTTGTCAGAATTTTCTGAGCTTGCTCCGAAGGTGGGAATCTTTCTTCTTTCCGAGTTTTATCTGCGGAATTTGGTACAGTTTAGTTTGGGGTGCTTCTCTTGCCGATTTTATATCTCAGCATTGGGAACTCGGATTTGGGCGTGCAGGTAGTCGTTTCGAAGCTAGCGACGCGTAGATCGCAGGGATATTTTATTCGGATTTTTCTGAGGACTTCCAGCAGGTGATTTTTGCCCGTCTTTGCAGCTGAATTACTGTGTGTTAAATCTGACAGTTTTGGGAGGAATATTTGTGTAACAACAGCTCAGTTTTTGTACCAGGAGCAGTGTGGGCTGTGCTGGACCTGTTGGACACTGTGTAGCTGCTACTTTTGGTATTATCAGCTGTAGGACTTTTGACTGTTCGTCTGACCAGGTGGGTGGCCTCGCTTTCAGGATTTACGATCTGCACACTAATTCTAGCTGTTTAGGGATGTGTATGTATCATTGTTACCTGCAGTACAGCATGTTAGAGAACATGAGTTGGGATTGCTTACTTGTTCTGTTCAGCATGTGTTCCTTATCAGTATTCTCCACATCCTTATTTATTCGCTATCCTTGGACTTGACCTAGCACCACCGTCACATGTTGCATGTATAACCAGACCAGTAGAAAACCCTCACTTGGGCTAGGGTTATTTATGTTTAGACATCCACACATATTGTTTCATTCCTGGACTTAGTGTTATCCTCGCCCGGGTAGTGGGCCGAGCGGTCGGGACTTCTTTTTTGTGTGGGATGCATTTGCACTCGTGCTTGGGAGCAGAGTGGAGTCTGGTAGATGTAGTGGGTCGCTTGTCTGTACCGGGAACCGTTTGGGATAAACGGTGGTCTTGGGAGGTCTTGTTTTCCCTGTTTGGGTTGTCGCCACTGTGTTAGTGACGGTAGTTTACTAGTGTTAGCCGGACCTAGAACCCAGAACCCTTTTCGACATACACATGATTTTAGTCTGCCAATATTTCCTTCCAAGCATCGAAGGGCCGCTGGAGTCTGTTCTTGTTTGATTGGACAAAGGCATCAGCCCTTCGGGGTTTGGATAAAACACTTATTCTTCTAACTATTTTCCTAAAAGAACTAAAAATCATGAAAAATGGATTTCTTCTCAAAATAAGATAGGTTTTCAAAAAGGGTACTACTTTTAATCCTCACCCTGTGTGGGCTGGGTGAAAATAGCTTTCTGTAACAAACGTCACCTTTTTCCTATAAATTTTCCCACTCGAAAGGATTCGAGTGGTCTGGGTTCTAGGGGCCGTTTCTTGGTTGGGACGAAAGCGACGGGGGCCAAGCCTGGAACCTGTTCTTGTTTGATAGGGTTGTAGGTGTCGGTCTCCCAGAACTTTCGGGCCCTGGTTGGTGCTCTGTTTTGGGAGCCGTCTGGGGGACGGTGGTCCCGGCTGTGTGGTGTTCCAGCCTGTGAGTTGAGAGTTAGTGTTGTTGGTCGATCGTGTGGATCGTGGTTTGGACTATAGCCTGCATGAGCCATATCGAGCTCGACAGAGATGCGCAGATACTTTACTCGGTGGGGTCGCGCCCCTCGAGTGCCACTCCGGAGTTGGGCCTGTTACTTGCTATCGCGACTTGTCGACGCCGTCCCTCTGGCTGGGCCAGTTTTCACGGACACCCTACGGTAGACCCGTCCTATTGAGGATGTGCGGCAGTAGGTGGGCGCAGGTTTGACTGGACCCTATGCGGCAGTCAGTATAGATTGGGTGAGTGTACTGTGTGAGTTAGTAGATGCATCATGTTATCATCTGTTCTACTTTTTGAGCATCTAGATAGAGGCATAGTAGCTGTAGAGTTACTTTTCCAGCCTTTCATTTCAGTTTATATTATTATTACTTATGCCTCTAGTAGACTTAGTGGGCAGACCGTCGGGCTTGTTGGCGGCACCCACTGAGAACTACTTGGGATGTAGTTCTCACACCCGTCGTGGTGTCTTTTCCCACAGGGACTTCTACTCCTGTTCCTGCTGCTCCTGTTGCTGCTTCTTCAGATCGAGGTAAGGGAGTCGCGAGATAGATCCCTACCAGTCATCGTCCAAAGAGTAGATGTACCCCCTCACTTTTGAGAGTTTATGTTGAGAGACTTTGTAGTGAGGTATAGAGTTGTACTTTTATTTTACTGCTTGAGAGATTATGTACTTTTGGTGAGGTTGGTTTGTATTATCTGAGAGATGTAGTTGTTCATTGAGCTTTTATTTTCCAGCAGTTTACACTTCAGCTCTGATATCTGTATAGTATAGATATTCTTTTGCAGGTTACACGCTACGTTCATACGGGGCTTCCCGTATGGGCGGCGGATCTGTTGGTGAGTCCGGGTCGCAGTTTCGACCCGGGGCGTGACAGATTAGACCCTAGGCTTGTGGTTGGACATTAGGATGACTACGTGAGAGTCGTGACTGTTCGCGAGAGTCCTGATTGAGTTTTATACCTCTCCCACGAGACGGGATGAGCGATTGGCATGTTTATTCTCCTAAGTGATTATGTTGGCTGCAGACAACATAATGCTTGGGAATGGATGACATGTCTTAGACTTTCGCTGGATTGGGTCGAGTGTTGTTTGGTACTGTCCTGATGTTTGCATGTGTGTTGCAGGTGGGCACGATGCCTCCCCGACGCAGGGTACAGACGCGTTCTCAGCCTTTCCCCGTCGATGAGCCTGGGCATGAGGAGCCAGCACAGGGACATCAGGATGAGGTACAGGAGCTCCGTGCTCAGGTGGCACAGTTGTCCGAGGTTATTCAGCGTCAGGAGGGGACCTTGCGACGCCAGGAGGAGGCTTCTCGTCGTCAGGAGGAGGCCTTGGGCCGGATGATGGCTCTGTTAGAGCAGAGGTCGCAGCCAGCGGTAGCACCCCATGATAGTTCGCCTGTACCTTCTCCCCCAGCTGCGGCGCCCCCTGTTGTTCCTCCAGCACCGGCAGTTCCTGTTGAGCCGGTTCTTTGCAGACCACCGTCTGGGTCGACAGGACCTCTGTCTTCAGCTGAGCAGCGGATGGTGGTGGATTTGTTGATGAGGTTTTGCCAGTTTGATCCCCCTCGATTTTCTGGTATGGGAGCTGAGCCGTGGGAGGCCGAGTCTTGGATCACGGCCATGGAGCGGCATTTTGAGAGTTTGTTCATTGAGGATCGTTTCCGGGTTCTCTTGGCTACACATTTCTTGGAGGGCAACGCCGAGGCGTGGTGGCGGCGTGTGCGACCGGCTGGGCCGCCGGGGACGCAGCTTCTCACATGGATTGAGTTTCGCAGCCTTCTTTTGGGAGCTTTCTTCCCTGAGAGCATCCGTCAGAGACTGGAGGAGCGGCTGAGGACTCTTCGTCAGGGAGATCGGCCCGTGCATGTGTACATAGCTGATTTCAATCAGTTGTTGGCTAGTATGCCTCACGTGGCCAAGGATGAGGCTCATCAGATTTACATGTTTGAGCGAGGATTGCGCCGGGATATTTATCAGCTTGTTCGCTCCTGCAGACTGCAGACTTTGGAGGCCTCGATGGAGCAGGCTTTATATGTTGAGTCAGGAGAGGCAGTGATGGCAGAGGTGGCGCCAGCCCCTGTAGTGACTCCAGGGGCGAAACGCCCGGTACCGTTGGATGAGGAGCAGTCGAGTCAGCAGGGACCTCCGAGACCTCCACGATCTCACCCTCAGGGTTGTGGGTTTCGTAGGCGTCAGAGATCAGGTGGGCCCCAGCAGCAGCGGCAGGAGCGGTGTGTCATCTGTGGCGGGCCTCATCCACCATCGCAGTGTGAGCAGAGACAGGGGCGGTGTTTCCTTTGTGGAGAGTTGGGACATTTCCGCGCAGCTTGCCCCCAGGCCATCTTGTCAGTGCGGCCGATTGCGACAGCACCCCCCTTGCCTATCCATGCAGCGGAAGCCTCTCCAGCATACCGTCAGACAGAGTGGGCCACGACGTCGGGACAGACGGGACGACGATCTGCGGCACCTAGCGGACGAGTTTACGCAGGCCTGGTGGAGGACACCCCTGCGACAGATCGTGTCGTGGCAGGTATGTTTTATTTTGTTAATTGAGATGAGCATTTCGATACCGCTGCATCCTTTTGCACTATTAGTTGAGTATCTACATCGGCATCCTTGCATGGGTATGGGTTAGGAATTTTGCTACATGTTTTGGGGGATTGGATTCTGTTGGGTTTAGGTTAATAAGGATCTAAATAGGGGAAAAAACACCTAGAGGGGGGTGAATAGGTGTAAACAATAAACACTCAAAAAATCATTGCGCAAATAAACCCAATGCGGAAAAATAAAAGAACACGCAAGATTTTTACGTGGAAAAACTCCAAACCGGAGTAAAAAACCACGGGACCGATAACACGGCGAAATCCACTAGAATTAACACACGTACAAGGTGATATATAGCGTACTCACAGACGACTCAACCTCTTACCATACGCTCCTAGTAGATCTTCTCCGCTCGCTCCACGACGCTTCTCGAATCCACGATCCGCGCCCAACGCTGAATCCACAGCGTCCAACGTCGAGTCCACGACGTCCAACCGAATCCACGGTCTTCACCCAATGGCACGCTTCGAATCCACGAACGTACCTCGCTCCGAATCCACGAGAGCGGTTGCACCTTGAATCCACAAGGCCACGCGAGTCCACGCGCCGATTTTGGGATAAATCGTTGTTTGTTTGGGTGGTGATGATCCGCCGAATACTTAGATTAAAGATAGATCGGAAATACCATCTAAGTATTCATTGATTTGATTCTACTCAAAATGTGAGTATGGAAAACCTAGAATCAAATCAATCAATATAGATGAAGAACCATTGAATAGATCTAATGATTTCCGTTCTTCTCTATATATGTGGATTTTTCTTTTCGGCTATCTTTTTCTATTTTTCTCGGATGCCCTAGAAATGAAAAGGAAGGGCTATTTATAGGTTAGAAACCCTAGGAAGAATATTCGGATCAAAAACAGCCTTTTCTGGAAAGAAATCCCGTCGGCGATCCGGATTGGATTTGGCGATCCGGATTGCAGAAGCACAAAACACGGTTTCCAGAAAATTGCTTGTTCGGGATCCGGATCGTAGTCCCCGATCCGGATCGTTCATACAGTTTTACCAAAACATCATGTTCGGGATCCGGATTGCAGTTCCTGATCCGGATCGTTCAAGCAAACAGGTAAAACTATGTTCGGGATCCGGATCATGGAATGCTACGATCCGGATTGAACCAGTGTATGAACGAACACCCTTCGGGATCCGGATTGCAAGCCACGATCCGGATCCTGAACATGTCCCATGTCCAGTTTTTGATGTTTAAGCAAATAAAACCTCTTCCAGGTGTTTCTACACTATAAGAAGTATTCGGATCATCAAAATTCTTTAGTTAAACGTACCTGATCCTTTTGAATTCTTCTTTCTTGAGATTGAGGTATACGATCCAAAGTTTCTTCATCTTCAATCTTCAAGACTTAATACATTCACGAAATACGCCAACTCAAATTCCGTAACAATCTCCCCCTTTGGCGGTTTCGTGACAAAACACAAATCCACAAAAGAAAATTCAAAAAGGATATTTTTGTTGCTATCACCATACAACAAAAATTTACAAAAGAGTTCCAGAAATTAAAAACATGAGATAAACTCCTAAAACAGACTCTAGACTTAGACATCTGTAATCTCTGCACACAGAAAGCATTCTTGACAAACAAAATCGTTAGATACCTCAAGAATTGAAACATCAAAACCAACTACAGAGATAGAGTTTATTCTCATCATGACATTTGAAACATTTAGATATGTAAGAGAATCATAGTTAAAACCAACATATCTTCTAAGCAGTCAAAAACCAAATGTCAAAGAATGTTAGTCCAACATCAACTTGTTAGTCATATTACATGCCCAAATAGTTAGTCGAATAGTTAGTATAGAAGCATGTCACTAATCACAAGGGAAAAAAAACAAAGTTGAGTTGAGGTCATACTTACCTTACTTAGTCATTGATATTTACAATCATTGTTCAAAGTTCTTGCTAACTCTAACTCTCTCTCTCTCAAACTCTCTCCCCCTTTTTGTCACAAAACAAAGCCAAAACGTAGCAAGAGCTACAATATGTAAGGAGAGTAAAAAAAACGTAATGTTCTAATAATATGCACAAACTGAGAACTAAAAGTAAAAGTAAGAAGAGAAACTACGTCCTGAAAACTAAGAACGGAAGTAGACAAAGTGAACAGAAGGTGCTGCTTAGTCTGAAGAATCTGAACTAGTACAGCTCAGCTTGCTCAAAATCCCTTTAAGCAAATTCTTAAAATTTGAGTACTTTTTCTTGATCTTCTTGTGTTCAGAGGAAATCTGCTGAAGTTCTTTCGATATTCTCTCTTGTGTAGCTGAGAGTCTATGTTGTTCCTGACAGATCGATTCCAAGATCTCTGTCTCAGTTGTCCGTGTCTTTGAGTGCGATGGACGCTGTGTAGATGCAGATGGTGCATCTGGTCCTGCAGTCCATGGAGATTCAGTTTGCAGAATTCCAGAAAGTGAGCGTGCTCTGGTGAGAGGCCCACTATGCTGACTCGTACTTCTTTGGACGTTTCTTCTTCTTGTATATTGTTTGGTTGTGGAGGCAGATTTCATAAGTCTCTTTCCTTTGGTGAATTTTCTGTCCTCCTCATCAATTTTTCGCTGAACATCCTTGAAGAATTCGTCCCATTCTTCCTCATTGTAATCCGAGCTGTCCTCATTAGCTTCGTTCGGTTTGTCTCGAGTTGAGACGTCTGGTTCTTCCTTAACAGATGAACTTCTGGGCATCATTGTGACCAGTAACAGGATTAACCAGGAGAATGCCATTGATCTAGTGCTTTGAGTTTGAGAAATGTCCTGTGAAACCAACTCAAGAACATATGAAAAATCGTCAATTTTGAAAAATTTGAAAACATTGTACCTAGACAATCATAATCATGTAGAGAAGCCAAGAATCAAATTAGTTTTCCAAAAAGAATTTTAAAAATAGATCAATTCCATGATTTTCAAAAATTCCTCTTTTATGCCCTAAAACCGAATTTTTAGAAATCGAAGCCTAAAAACTCGTTAATCTTGAGAAAACCCAGCATAAAAGCAAAACTAATTGACCCAGAGTTCTTATTTCAAAAGAAATTTGATCAAAAACCATTCACAAACGAAAAAGTTCCAATTTTTCAACTCACGTTTGATGAAAAACTGTAAAAACCGAGTTTTGATCAATAAAACTTACTTGAATCCGAAGAACTTTGAGTTTTGAAGCTCCAAGAAGCAAGAAATCTAGAGAGAGAAACTCTAGAGGCTTGAAAACCAGAGATTAGGGTAAAAGAAATGAAAATCTCTATGTTTTTATAAGAACCCTAGCCGTGATCCGGATCGGATCGAGAATGTGATCCGGATCGGCTACCCGCAGGAGAAATCCTGCGTTCGGGATCCGGATCACTTGCCCCGATCCGGATCGGCTACAACTTTTTCTTCAGAAAAATTTAGAAAAATTCAATAAAATCCAGAAAAAGTATGTAAGCACTTTACCATGTCAACTTTAAACAAAAACATCGTTTCATACAACAAGAAATAGATTATGAAAAATCTATCAAAAATATCCAAAAATGAAACGAAAATTTACGAAAGTTAAAACACTTAAAGTTGAACAACTTCAATTACATCTATCCTGATCTTATGTGTAATGCCTTTATCAAATCATCAATTTTGGTAAAGAAAATGAAATACCAAGATCAATAGATGTTTGAAATCCCAGATAAGTTAGATAATATATCTAGACAATCTGTTGAAGGAGTGGCTCTTTGAGCATCTTTTATCAAAAATCCCACCTTATACCAACCATGAAATACGACTGAGTCAAGTATTTCAATATGATTTCATCAACAATTTTCAAAACAAAATTTGCTTTTCATTCATGGAGTAGATTTTTCTTTCATTTTCTCCATGTGGTGGTAGTTTTCACACTCCTCATTGGGATGTAACTCTTTCCACATCTTTTGAGCATTTTACATTTCATTGACTCCCCCTCAATTGGCTATCAATTATTTAATATATAAGGTATTCAACCAAACCATTGATCTCGAATTCATACTCGACTAAGCAATCAAATATGATAATGACTATACCAAGAGATCATTGAGAGAGAAATTGACTTTGATCACTTAAAAGATGGTTTAATTAACGTAAATGATCATTGCAACATTGAAATATTATGACATCAAAAGCATAATAAATTTCTAAATGCATAAAAGGATGCAATTAAAGTCAATTATGATTTATGCTCAATTAATGTCCTATGTACAAAACATAGATAAAGAACAAAACAAACAAAACAAAAACAAAACCTAACCTAAGCAAAGGTTTCAAAAGAGTTTATTTCAAGGAAAGCATGCCAATTGCTTTACGCAAGTGAATAAAACGTTTTTGATCCAAAGGTTTTGTTAAGATATCAGCTAATTGATCCTCAGTTGAAATATATGACAGTTGAAGAATGTTTGATTCAACTAGCTCTCTAAGAAAATGATATCTAAGTTCAATATGTTTTGTTCTAGAGTGCAACACAGGGTTTTTAGAAATGTTAATAGCACTAGTGTTGTCACATAAAATGGTTACCGAAGATGTTGAAATCCGGAAATCGCTCAACACGCTTTTCATCCAAATCAATTGGGTTGAACAACTTCCTGCAGAAATGTACTCCGCTTCGGCAGTCGAGAGTGCTATGCAGTTCTGCTTTTTACTGTGCCATGCAACAAGGCAGTGGCCAAGATAGAAGCATGCACCACTCGTGCTTTTCCGGTCATCCACCGATCCAGCCCAATCGGCATCTGAGTATCCAACAATATCCAAAGTCGTTCCCATAGGATACCAAATTCCGAAATTGATTGTACCTTTGATATATCGGATGATCCGTTTCACCGCTTTCAGGTGAACCTCCTTCGGTGCTGATTGATATCTCGCACAAATCCCAACACTGAAGGATATATCCGGGCGACTAGCCGTGAGATATAGTAGACTTCCAATCATACTGCGATACAGTTTCTCGTCTACATTCTCACTTTGTGATTCACTTCCAAGTCCCTTATGGCTAGTTCCCATTGGAGTCGGAAAATCCTTAGAATTTTCAAGATCAAACTTTTTGACCAACTCCAGTGCATACTTGGATTGACACAAGTGAATTCCTTCATCGTTTTGTTTAACTTGTAATCCAAGAAAATAATTCAATTCGCCCATCATGGACATCTCAAATTCGCTTTCCATGGTCTCCGCGAATTTAGAAGCATCATTATCTCTCGTTGCTCCAAAAACAATGTCATCGACATAGATTTGAGCAACTATGAAATTGTTTTGATAATGCTTCACAAAGAGAGTCCTGTCAGCTCCCCCTCGAGTGTAGCCCTTTTCCAAAAGGTGCTTTGTCAACCTTTCGTACCATGCTCGCGGTGCTTGTTTCAGACCGTAAAGAGCCTTTTTCAGACGAAAAACATGGTTAGGTAGTTTATGATCCACAAAACCTTTCGGTTGAGCTACATAAACTTCCTCATTTAAAAATCCATTTAAAAAGGCGCTCTTAACGTCCATTTGAAATAATTTGATTTTAAAATGACAAGCGATCGCAAACAATATACGAATGGACTCGAGTCTAGCTACAGGGGCGAAAGTTTCATCAAAGTCTATACCTTCTACTTGAGAATAGCCTTGAGCAACTAACCTTGCTTTGTTCCTGATGATAGTACCTTCTTCATTTTTCTTGTTCTTGAAGATCCATTTGGTACCTATCACATTGTGTTGCTTCGGAGGCTTCGTCAATTCCCAGACTTTGTTTCGCTCGAATTGATGGAGCTCTTCCTGCATTGCTTTAATCCAGTAATCATCTTGGAGAGCTTCATCAACATTCCTTGGTTCGATTTGAGATACATAGCATGCAAATCCGCAAACCAATTGTCTCCGTGTTCTAACTCCTTCTTGTGGATCTCCAATGATGTTCGATTCAGGGTGATCCTTGGAGATGCGTAACGTTTGAGGTAGAGGAGTAGGCGGAGGTACACGAGATGATTCCTGCACATCAGATAACTTGAAGAACCGTTAGATGCATCAACATTATTATCGAAAGAATTGTTAGAAGAAGATGCATTAGCAGGTGTATCATCATCAAGAGAGATATCGAGGGTAGATTTTTCAGATTCAAAATGAAAAGCTTCATCTACCTTAACATTTATCGATTCTACGATCGTCTTAGATTCTAAGTTAAAAACTCGATATGCTCTGCTGTTTGTAGAATAACCTAAGAAAATCCCTTCGTCACTTCGAGAGTCAAATTTTCCAAGATTTTCGCGATCACGTAAAATAAAACACCGACTCCCAAAGATACGAAAATATTTGATGTTAGGTTTTCTACAAAACCAAAGTTCATATGGTGTATTCAATGTCCCCGGGCGCAAATACACGCGATTGATAACATAAACAGCAGTGTTCACCGCTTCAGCCCAAAAATAAAAAGGTAAGTTCCGGCTGTGAAGCATAACACGTGCCATTTCCTGTACGACCCTGTTTTTGCGCTCGACTACACCATTTTGTTGAGGTGTGTAAGGTGCGGAGAATTCATGTTTAATGCCATTAGAAGTGCAAAAATCAATGAATTTGGAATTTATGAATTCCCCACCTCTATCACTCCTAACTCGAGTAATCCTATCATTCTTTTCTATCATAATACGATTGCAGATTTCGAGAAAAGAATCAAAGGTATCAGCTTTTTCTTTTAAGAAAGCTACCCAAGTATATCTAGAAAATCATCAACCAACAAGAAAATATACCATTTACCTCCCAGAGATGGTTGACGAGTTGGCCCCATTAAGTCCATATGCAAAAGTTCCAAAGGCCGTTTTGTACCTATGTGGTTCAAGTTCTTGTGTGCAGTCCTAGACTGTTTTCCCTTTTGGCAACCGCCACACACAAGGTTTTGTTCAAAAGAAAGTTTCGGAACCCCCTTGACCACATCTTTGTTTGAAATTCTAGCAAGTTCCTTAAAGTTTATGTGACCTAGCCTTTCATGCCAAAGTGTTTCATTTTTCAAAGATGCTAGGTTACATTTTTCAGAAATCTTAGTAGGAACTACATAACAATTGTTTTCTGATCTAACCCCCTTTAAAAAGAAAGCATGGTTCATGTCAGTTACAGTGCATTTATCAGATGAAAAATTAACTGAATAACCACTATCACACAGTTGACTTATGCTTATGAGGTTAGTCTTAAGGCCATGAACAAATAACACATTATCTAGAACCGGGCCATCTGGAATAGCTACCGTTCCCTTTCCAACAATTTTGGAAGACCGACCATCTCCGAAAACAACAAGTCCTCCGGAGTTTTTCTCAAATGTTTGAAAACAGTTTTTATCGCCGGTCATATGACGGGAACACCCGCTATCCAGGTACCAAGACGAACTATCATATGCATGCAAGGAAACATTGGTAGCAAGACAGGGAAAAATTTCACCTTTGCGCACCCAAACCTTTTTGGAATGCGTCGGTAATGATCGTGAAGTTGATTTCCTAGGTGAGAGCGTCTTGCTTGAAGAATTGCTGCTCCTTGATGATGTCGTCTTGAGCGGTGTACTACCAAGGCTCTTTTCCTTCAATGAATTGCAGTTGTTTTCGAGGAATAGCCTTTTTGGTAGTCATTGCAAGAGGTGCTTGAGGTGTGCGTTTGGCTTCCGTCTTGCAATTTCTCCTTATGTGCCCTGAAATGCCACAACGAAAACATACCTTGGTTCTTGTCGATTCCGAGGAGGATGTAGTAGGTTGTTGTCGTTGCTTGTCGTGAACACCGGTGTCGGAGGAGGAGATACCGACTGAGGCACAAATACTGTACCACTCGAACTTGGAATGTCTCCAGTTTGAGTGTATCCGAGGCCGAACTTATTTCTTTGACCAAGACCAAGAAGTCTGTCCAACTTACTCCTTCCAGAAGAAAATCTCTTTAAGTCATCCTTCAGTTGGCGTATGGTCTCCGTCATTTCCAATTTTTCCTGTCGAGCCTCGCCGTTGAGCTTCAAGAAGTAATTCGCTTTGTTCACCATATCCATATAATTCTTCTCGAGTTGCTCATTGGACTCTTGAAGGGAAACATTTGTTTTAATCAGATTATCCCTTTCCACTTCAAGATCGGTTGAGAGAGAGGTTACCTTTTTACTTCTTCTTCAAGATCCTGTAATCTCCCTTTCAACCCCTTGTTTTGCTTAGCCAGTTTCTTTGAATCCCTCAAAAGCTTATGGTAGGCTAGAGCAAAATCTTCACCTTCCGAATCATCTGATTCATCGTCCGTTGCAATCTTTTCAACAGTGGAGTTGGACAGTGAGTCGGATGTACTTGCCATTAAGCACATGAAGGGTGAAGATGTAGTGGACGCGTGGAAAGCTGTCGCGTTGTCTTCTTCATCACTTGAGGATGACTCATTTGACGTGGAGTTGTCATCCCAAGTAACGACTTGCATCGCTTTCTTCTTTGCCGGATTCTTGTTGGGACATTCCGTTGCAATGTGGCCGTAGCCTCGACATTTGAAGCACTGAACTTGTCCCTCAGAACTTTTCTTATCCTTTGAGAAGTTCTCTTGCTTTCTTGACTTGTAACTTGAAGAACCCTTGCCTTTCTTCGACTTTCCGAAGGATGGAGTTTTGCTTGAATTTCCCCTTCGAAAGTTGCGGCGAAACTTCCTTGTCAAGAGAGCGAGCTGCTTCTCAAAGTCCTCCATAGAAAGGTTCTCGTCGTCGTCCGAGGAGGATGAATCCGCGTCTTCTTCTTTAGTTGATTTCAATGCGTAACCTGAAGACTTAGAAGAGGATGCCTTTCCAGAAGAATAGTTAGTAGGAAATGTCATTTCATAAGTTTGTAAAGCACCTACTAATTCTTCTACACGCATTTCGTCCGGGTGTTTAATTGTTTCAATGGCTGCGACCTTCGGGCGAAATCGTTCAGGAAGAGTTCTTAGAATTTTTCTTACAACTTTAAATTCTGGAATCTTCTCTCCCAAGTTAGCACATGAGTTTACGATATCTTGCAATCGTGTGTAATAGTCAGTGAAGGATTCATTCTCTGCCATAGAGATAGAGTCAAACTTGCTCGTGAGCATTTGCAGTTTCTGAATCTTCACTAGGTTAGTTCCCTCATGCGTAACTTGAAGAACATCCCAGATTTCTTTCGCAGTCTCACATGCCGAGACGCGAGAGAACTCAGTTTGTGACAAAGCATTAAATAGAGCATTAATTCCTTTGCCATTGTAAGAAGATAAGTCTATCTCTTCCTTGGTCCATTTCGACCTAGGTTTTAAGGTGCGAACATCATCTAAAATTTCAGTTGGATTAGACCATCCTAATTCAATTGATTGCCACACCCTTTCGTCGATGGAAATTAAAAAGCTTTCATCCGCACTTTCCAGTACGCATAATTTGTTCCATCAAAGAAAGGGGGTCGATTGATGTTTCCACCTTCAACCATTGTTTACAACCCTATTCCCGCTCTGATACCACTTGTTGGGTTTAGGTTAATAAGGATCTAAATAGGGGAAAAAACACCTAGAGGGGGGTGAATAGGTGTAAACAATAAACACTCAAAAAATCATTGCGCAAAAAACCCAATGCGGAAAAATAAAAGAACACGCAAGATTTTTACGTGGAAAAACTCCAAACCGGAGTAAAAAACCACGGGACCGATAACACGGCGAAATCCACTAGAATTAACACACGTACAAGGTGATATACCTCACAGACGACTCAACCTTTTACCATACGCTCCTAGTAGATCTTCTCCGCTCGCTCCACGACGCTTCTCGAATCCACGATCCGCGCCCAACGCTGAATCCACAGCGTCCAACGTCGAGTCCACGACGTCCAACCGAATCCACGGTCTTCACCCAATGGCACGCTTCGAATCCACGAACGTACCTCGCTCCGAATCCACGAGAGCGGTTGCACCTTGAATCCACAAGGCCACGCGAGTCCACGCGCCGATTTTGGGGTAAATCGTTGTTTGTTTGGGTGGTGATGATCCGCCGAATACTTAGATTAAAGATAGATCGGAAATACCATCTAAGTATTCATTGATTTGATTCTACTCAAAATGTGAGTATGGAAAACCTAGAATCAAATCAATCAATATAGATGAAGAACCATAGAATAGATCTAATGATTTCCGTTCTTCTCTATATGTGGATTTTTCTTTTCGGCTATCTTTTTCTATTTCGCGGATGCCCTAGAAATGAAAAGAAGGGCTATTTATAGGTTAGAAACCCTAGGAAGAATATTCGGATCAAAAACAGCCTTTTCTGGAAAGTTTTACCGACGGCGATCCGGATTGGATTGGCGATCCGGATTGCAGAAGCACAAAAACGGTTTCCAGAAAATTGCTGTTCGGGATCCGGATCGTAGTCCCCGATCCGGATCGTTCATACAGTTTTACCAAAACATCATGTTCGGGATCCGGATTGCAATTCTGATCCGGATCGTTCAAGCAAACAGGTAAAACTATGTTCGGGATCCGGATCATGAAATGCTGCGATCCGGATTGAACCAGTGTATGAACGAACACCCTTCGGGATCCGGATTGAAAGCCACGATCCGGATCCTGAACATGTCCCATGTCCAGTTTTTGATGTTTAGCAATAAAACCTCTTCCAGGTGTTTCTACACTATAAGAAGTATTCGGATCATCAAAATCTTTAGTTAAACGTACCTGATCCTTTTGAATTCTTCTTTCTTGAGATTGAGGTATATGATCCAAAGTTTCTTCATCTTCAATCTTCAAGACTTAATACATTCACGAAATACGCCAACTCAAATTCCGTAACAA
>JAQOTM010001260.1:0-46591 GCA_029168755.2 Tillandsia fasciculata | reverse complement strand
GCCGCGCACTGAAATGCGACGAAGGGAAACACAAAGGAACGAGCGTCGCGCCGCGCCGTAAAATCCAAACCTCGGAATGCGTGCCACCACAAATCTTAGAAAATCCCCAGAAGATGTAGAACTCGAAGGGGAACAACTTTGCTGAAGACACCTTGGGGTGCGAGAAGGCTCGGAAATGGTGGAAAAAGTGAGAAGAACCGGATTCGGGCTGCTTAAATAGGCCTCAGGAAACAACCTTCCAAAATTCCACCTGATGTCCCGGATTCCGGGCGCCCGAAAATTTCCGGGCTGCTACAGTGCGGCCCGGCCCAGGGTTTTCGGGCGCGCACAGTGCGGCCCGGCCCATGACGCGCCCGTTGGGACGGGATCCGAAATCCGTCCGACCCGTCTCATCGCCGCACACGTGTCGCCCGAACAGAGGCGACAGCCGCTCCTCCACTCACACTGCGCCGCGTGGCATCCCCCCCACGGAGTCGACACGTGTCCCCGCGTCAGCGGTCAGTCGCGCCTGCCCGCGCCGCGCCAGCCTGCGCCCGCTGCCCCATCCTGCCCGCACAGTTGACCAGCCAATAGGGAAAGCGCCACGTGTCCCGCCTCTGACCGCTGCACCCGGTGCACGAGCCTCAGTAAGCCGAACCAATGGTGACCTGCCACGTGTCCACACCGGTGCACCATGAACCAACACCCAACCATCATGCTCCGTAGACCGAGAGCTGTGAGCCAGCCTATAGGGAGATGCCACGTGTCCCCCGCCTTGGTGCACGCCGGCCGCGTGGACCGCGCGCCTGCCCGCGCGCCCGCGCGCTGCCCGCGCCCTGTGCCGCCGCCGTTCCGCCTGCCCGAGGCCGCGCCGCCGCCCGCCGACGCTGCCCGCCGCCGCCGGCGATCGCCGGAATTACTGTTCCGGCCATGAACAGTAACCGATGCTCAAAAATTCAAGTAGATAGTCCATCTTGGCCGTTTTCGCGCGCTGAATCCGAATTTGATGTCCGTTTTGCCAAATTCCCACTCTAAAAATTGCCGAATGCCCCCGGAAAGGTATTCTTAGTCCAAATTTGCGCCGAGCCCAATCTTAATATCCGTTTCGCGCGAAAACACTTCCAGAGACCCGACTGAGTCAACCGATCACCCACGTGATCCATTTGAGCCTGAAGTCCAACACTTGTGTCCAATTGTGCCCCAAACACCTCCAGCACACCGCGTAGGCCTCCAATGGCCACCCCAACGCACTGCAACAGCTCTGCGGAGATCCAGGTCATCACATCCTCCCCCACTAAAAGAAAGTTTCGTCCTCGAAACTAAAGTCATTCCTCAACACGAAATCTCAACCATACAGAGGGGGTAAATATCCAATCATCCACCACTCAAGCTCCCAAGGCTGCCAAATACCTCATTCAGAGACGCGATGCAATCCTTGGGTCTCTAACCAGAACAAAACAAAGGCGAGCACTCCAGAGGACCACGCCACCTCAACTAGGTACAGCTGGGCTAACTGCTCGGCTATCAAGTAGTCTGCATCGGTACAAGCATCTGCCCCTGCTAGGGCCTCAGATAATCCAACCACAAGTCCAACAACACCCAGCTCGATCCAAGTACCTCGGTACTCCCGAGGCATCCGATACAAGTCCCCCAACAGATCCCGTAGCCTCTGATCTCTAATCCAAAACCGTCGGGATGTAGAAGCGATTTCCTAACCCTCCGGCATCAACACTCAGCCATAAGCAGTCGAGAGAACCAGATTACAAATCAATCTTCGCGAAGATCCAGTACCCTTGCAGCTGGTAAATCAAATCCTCCAAGCTTGACAGAAGGGTGCTAGCTCCCGATGATCACTTCATCAAATTCTTACGGGTCCTCACAAAGCCGAAGTGAACCAACCTTCCACAACTCGAATAGCACCGGCGCCCCCAAAGGTGCCACACTTGGCCTGACGCAATTCCAAAACATTGAATCCTAGAGTTGGGTCCTCAACTCCCAAACTGGTGTCATACCAGACAACTCCGATAGGAGAACAGCTGGGAACTCACAACCAAAAGAGGTATCTCCAAGTCCTGGTGCCGCCGCAGGTCCCTCAAACACACCAGCCAAAAGCTACTCACCCACTACGAGACATCCGCCTCGCTCACAAAGTCAAAACCAAAGAGGCGCAGATACTCTCAAGCAACCCAGGTACACCAACACCTCCAGGCCCGGCTCCCACGAGAACCGTCCTCGCAGCATAATCAGCTGCCGCGAAAAGAAAATGAAACCGAGCCAGCCTAACCGTCCTAAGTACCAAACCAAGCCCCACAACCAGGTCAAGACCATCAGGTCTACAGGTACAACCAAGGACTCAACTGCACCGGGCAGGACCCACAACACGTCCCTACGTGCTAAAGATCGGGAATACGACCTCCTGAACACCCGGTAACCGTCCTACCCTTAACCCAATGCAAGGAAGTACATGCACTCCTAACAAATGACTAGGATGCCCAAATGCAATACAATGCACAACCAATGCCGGTAAATTACAGTAAAACCATACCTGCCCCCACAAGGTCGGCTGCTGTAAAATCCTCCACCTGAGCGGCGTAGACCCGACCGCTCTGAGCCGGCAGCTGATGATCCGCAGGGTAAAAAGGTGGTGATCCGCTCGCTGGAGCATAAGGCCACTGAGTCGACACTGCTGCTGAGGCGAAAAAGGAGCCGATGCCGATGAGGGTGCCACTGAAGTCGAAAGGGGGCACGAAGCTCGAAGGTGGCCTGGCTGTCCACACTTGTAACAACAACCCCATCTCTGATCACAAGTCTGCGACAAATGAGGTCCTCCACAGAATATGCATCTGTCTCTATCGCGAAGCCGTGGCCGCCCCGACTGCTGCTGTCTCTGTGTCTGATGCTGAGACTCCTGCTGCTGCTGCGATGGCCACTGGGATCCACTAGACTCTCGCTGCTCCACACGCCCACGGCTAGGTGACTGAGGACGTGGCGGTCTCCATGAACTAGTCTGTCCCTCATCCTCGGGTACTGGTCGTTTCCTCACGGAACTCAGCGCGACCATCCCGCCTCGCCTTGCCACCTCTGTGTCGCCTCTCTCCATCCAAGAGGCATGCTCGACGGCCTCCTGAAGAGTCTGGTGTCGCTGTGCATTAACTAAGATATAGATCTCGCTGCGAAGGCCTGCCTCGAATAACTCAACCTGATGTGGTCCATCCCGGGCGACATAGGGCACGCAATTAAACAGCCGCATGAACTCCTGATGGTAATCCTGAACTGACCGGTCGCCCTGCTGAATGTTTTTCAAATCATCCTCGAGCTTCCTCTTCACGCTGGTCGAAAAATAGGTATCCACAATCATACGCCGAAACTCGGACCAGGGTAACTGTCGAGAAATCTGAAACTCCCGTGGCTCCACCCGACGCCACCAAAGGTCTGCATCTCCTCTAGGCAATGCACCGCCATATGAACTCTGTACCTCGGGTCGATGAAGAAATCCCTGAAAATCTTCTCCATCGCTGCTAACCTTGTCCCCACCTCCCACGGCTGCATATCCCGCCCCGAGAATCTGGGCGGTCCGTGCTGACAAAACTTAACCAGTTTGTCAGCGAAGTCCTGCTCCTCAGCCGGGGTCAAAGGCTGGGCCACGCCCTGAGCCCCGCTACTCAAAGATGGCGCCGTCGGCACACGTGGTTCCACAGGTGGTGCCGGGGTCTCTAACACTGTCGGAGGCGGCGCCCCTCTCCGCGCCAGTAGCTGCTCAATCCGCTGCTCCTGCCGGCGGCTGCTCTCCGCCAATTGGGCTACCAAGGCCCTCAACTCAGCAATCTCAGAAGATCCAGCCTGTCCTCGCTCAACAGGGGGTGTAGGGGCACCCCGGGTAGGAATCCGACGTCGGGGAGGCATCTGCCACAAGAACCACAAGTCAGCCACACAACCACACACGACCCAATCTAGCGAAAGTCAAAGGCATCCCCCTATTTTTGTAACTTTATGTTGTCTGCAGCCAACATAACTGTCCCACAAAAATAGGGTATGCCAATCCCTCTTCACTCACTGGAAGAGTCAAAACCAAATCACCGACTTTCGCAAAAAGTCACGTCTCTCACGCCCTATCATCCTAGGGTTAACCAAAAGCCTAGGGTTTCCTAAGTCCCAACTGACCTATCCCTAAGCTCTGATACCAACTTAATCTGTCACGCCCCGGGTGTAAACCAGAACCCGGGCTCGTCTACAGATCCGCCGTATACACGGAATTTTCCGTGTATACGAAGCGCTGGTAACCTGCTCAAATATAGATGATATAATAAAAGAGCATAAACAGAGCTAAACTAGAACTAATACATCTCAGATAAAGCTGGAAAGTAAAAGTGCAGAAGTAAACTCTCAATAATACAAATATCTCTCCCAGCTCACTAATCAAATACAACCAGCTGGCCGAAGCCAGACCCAAAAGAAATGAAAAGTAGAGTATCTGAGAGTATCGGGGTACATCTAGTAACTGAACTGGTGCCTGGGTAGACCGCTATCTAGTCCGCGATCCTCTTACCTCGGTCCGCTGAGGAGGGTCCCGCAACTCCCGCAGACGACTCTGCAAAACAAAGGGGGAAGAGAAAAAGAAAACAGTGGGGGGTGAGAACTACTATAGAACAGTAGCCTCCCCCTAGTGGGTAGACCTCAACTCAGACATGCCCACTAGGACTATAAGAGGCGGAAGAATAAACAAGGTGGTAAGCTGTAAATATGTCTACTGATGATGTATGAAGCTACCACTATATGCCTCTAAGGTGCCCAGCTAAAAGTATGGCCAACTGTATGCATCAGAATAAGAATGCCTGCCTGGGTAGCCCAACCTAGTCACCCGAGCACCGGTACTGCCCACTATGCCTACTAACTCCCAACTCAGCTACGGGATGCAGACCGGCTCCTGACCGGCACGGTCCCATCCCGAGGGCGACAGACCGGCTCCTGACCGGCACGGTCCCGCCCCAAGGCAACAGACCGGCTCCTGACCGGCACGGTCACAAAATACACACTCCGGAGTGGCACTCGAGGGGAGCGACCCACACGAGTATAATGCCTCAGTAATAAGTATCATAGATCAGCAGGACTGGATCATGACTCTGATCAAAGTGGGAAAACCCATCCACTAGAGACCTGATACCCAATCTGATGCATAAGCAACAATCACTATCCGGTCAACCGCCTACTGTCCGCGGTTGCCGCAATGCCCTGCCCTCACAGCCTGCCTGTCCCAAAACCCACAAATGTCTGACTACACTATCCCAGCCCTTGCTCGAACCCGAGCGCACTATCCCCAAAACTAGATAACCAGAGGAAGGAAAATAAAAGCATGGTTTCTCCTAAGTCAGTTCCAGCATGATAGTGTAGCAGAAAAAGGTGGCTTAACTATGCGACCATTCAAGCATGCAAAGTCCTTTATTCAAAAGCATGGTTCAAGTATCCTGATTTTCATAAAAATAGAGACATGCTATTACTTACACTCCCATTTTACCAAGTGGTCCCACGTCAGTTTATTATTTATGCATAAGAGGTCCCATATGTACTTGCAACATAGCCAATTTAGGAAAGCTCTTTTGGGTGACTTATCATTTGCTAGTATCAATATTAACTAATGCTTAGCCATTTTAAAGATGCATCGCTACCATAGCCCAGTCTTTTAATTAAGCATGCCATATTCATTTCACCGGTTCATTTAGCAATGTAACATAGTAGCAACTCAAATAGGCCTAGTGGGGACATCACAAGTAGGAGGTGAAACAACGGTACCCACCTCGAGCGCTAAATCCGGTCCCGAAAGCGAAGTCCACGCCCGATCCCCAAAATCCCCACAACACTGCACCACAAACCCCAAAGAACACATGCAATTATTATTCAAGTTTCGATCCAAAATCTGTCCCAAAATATCCGGTTAACAGTTTAGCCATTTTCACCTGCGAAATGTGCCCGAGAAATTTCCAGAAAAATACTATCGCGATCCTCGCGACGAACCGGTCGAAACGAGTACCTGCACGTTCACCCACGAGTTTTCTATGCTGAGAACCAAAATCGACAAGAGAACCACCCCGAAATAAACCAACCACAAAACTGAATCGCAAGATTCTGTAACAGGGCTTCTCACCTTCGGGGAAAATTCAGGAAATTCCAAGAAAATTTGGGGAGATTCCTCGTGATGTGTAGATGCAAAACGCCTTTTGAATCGCCTCAATCCGATGTCTGTGCGCGAAGATATCGCCAAAACAATACAGTGCTGTCCAAAACTCCACCCCAGAAAATGAGGTCACAAGATGATCCGAAAAACCCATGAAAACCTCGGAATGGGAAAAACCAGTAAACACGAGAAACATAGCCCTACCTGTCGTGAAGACGATGGCGCAAGAATCGCTGAAAAAATACTGCCTGGGTAGCTCGGGGGAGTCCGCGCACTGAAATGCGACGAAGGGAAACACAAAGGAACGAGCGTCGCGCCGCGCCGTAAAATCCAAATCTCGGAATGCGTGCCACCACAAATCTTAGAAATCCCCCAGAAGATGTAGAACTCGAAGGGGAACAACTTTGCTGAAGACACCTTGGTGAGAGGAGGCTCGGAAATGGTGGAAAAAGTGAGAAGAACCGGATTCGGGCTGCTTAAATAGGCCTCACTAAACAATTCCCAAAATTCCGCCTGTGTCCCGGATTCCGAGCGCCCGAAAATTTCCGGGCTGCTACAGTGCGGCCCGGCCCAGGGTTTTCGGGCGCGCACAGTGCGGCCCGGCCCATGACGCGCCGTCGGACGGGATCCGAAATCCGTCCGACCCGTCTCATCGCCCGCCACGTGTCGCCCGAACAGGCGACAGCCGAATCCTCCACTCCCACTACGCCGCGTGGCCACCCCCGGGAGTCGACACGTGTCCCGGTCAGCGGTCAGTCGCGCCTGCGCGCGCAGCCTGCGCCCGCTGCCCATCCTGCCCGCACAGTTGACCAGCCAATAGGGAAGCGCCACGTGTCCCCGCCACTGACCGCTGCACCCGGTGCACGAGCCTCAGTAAGCCGAACCAATGATGACCTGCCACGTGTCCACCCCGGTGCACCATGAACCAACACCCAACCATCATGCTCCGTAGACCGAGAGCTGTGAGCCAGCCTACCGGGAGATGCCACGTGTCCCCGCCTTGGTGCACGACGGCCGCGTGGACCGCGCGCCTGCCGCGCGCCCGCGCGCTGCCCGCGCCCTGTGCCGCCGCCGTTTCGCCTGCCCGAGGCCGCGCCGCCGCCCGCCGACGCTGCCCGCCGCCGCCGGCGATCGCCGGAATTACTGTTCCGGCCATGAACAGTACCCGATGCTCAAAAAATCAAGTAGATAGTCCATCTTGACCGTTTTCGCGCGCTGAATCCGAATTTGACGTCCGTTTTGCCAAATTCCCACTCTAAAAATTGCCGAATGCCCCCGGAAAGGTATTCTTGGTCCAAACTTTGCGCCGAACCCAATCTTAATATCCGTTTCGCGCGAAAACACTTCCAGAGACCTGACGGAGTCAACCGATCACCCACGTGATCCATTTAAGCCTGAAGTCCATCACTCGTGTCCAATCGTGCCCCAAACACCTCCAGCACACCGCGTAGGCCTCCAATGGCCACCCCAACGCACTGCAACAGCTCTGCGGAGATCCAGGTCATCACAAAAGAACTCACTTTGATTTGAAGAAAACGAGTTGGAAGGGCTCCAAGATCCTTGCCTTTTAGAGAGAGAGAGTTTGGAAGCTTGGAAACAAAAGATTGGAGTAAAGAAAAATCAAAAACCCTTTTGTTCTATATAAACCCTCGCCGCGGTCCGGACTCTCTGAAGAATGCAGTCCGGATCGGCTGCCCGCAGGATTTTCCTGCGTTCGGGGTCCGGATCGGTTCATCCAGTCCGGATCGGCTTCAAACTTTTTCTTCAGAAAAATTTAGAAAATTTCAGAAAATCCAGAAAAAGTATGTAAGCACTTTTGTGTATCAACTTTAAACAAAAATCATCGTTTCATACAACAAGAAATAGATTATGCAAAATCTATCAAAAATACTCAAAAATGAAACGAAAATTTATAAAAATTAAAACCCTTAAAGTTGAACAACTTCAATCACATCTAACATGATCTTATGCGTAATGCCTTTATCAAATCATCAATTTGGTAAAGAAAATGAAATACCAAGATCAATAGATGTTTGAAATCCCAAATAAGTTAGATAATATATCTAGACAATCTGTTGAAGAGAGTGGCTCTTTGAGCATCTTTCATTAAAAATCCCACCTTATACCAACCTTGAAATTTGACAGAGTCAAGTATTTCAATATGCATTTTATTTAATCAAAATTGAAAAACCATGCTTGGTATTCATGTGGTAGCTGCACACAGTACTCGGACGACCGAGGTGGTAGCTCTTTCCTCCATGTGGTGGTAGTTTTCACACTCCTCATTGGGATGTAACTCTTTCCACATCTTTTGAGCATATTACTTTTCTTTGACTCCCCCTCAATTGGCTATCAATTATTTAATATATAAGGTATTCAACCAAAAATTGATCTCGCATTCATACTCGACTAAGCAATCAAATAAGATAATGACTATACCAAGAGATCATTGAGAGAGAAATTGACTTTGATCACTTAAAAGATGACTTAATTAACATAAATGATCATTGCAACATTGAAATATTATGATATCAAAAGCATAATAAATTTCTAAATGCATAAAAGGATGCAATTAAAGTCAATTATGATAATGCTCAATTAATGTCCTATGTACAAACATAGATAAAGAACAAAAACACAAAAACAAAACCTAACCTAAGCAAAGGTTTCAAAAAGAGATTATTTCAAGGAAAGCATGCCAATTGCTTTACGCAAGTGAATAAAACGTTTTTGATCCAAAGGTTTTGTTAAAATGTCAGCTAATTGATCCTCAGTTGAAATATATGAAAGTTGAAGAATATTTGATTCAACTAGCTCTCTAAGAAAATGATATCTAAGTTCAATATGTTTTGTTCTAGAGTGCAACACAGGGTTTTTAGAAATGTTTATAGCACTAGTGTTGTCACAAAGAATGGTTACCGAAGATGCTGAAATCCGGAAGTCGCTCAACACGCTTTTCATCCAAATCAATTGGGTTGAACAACTTCCTGCTGAAATATACTCCGCTTCGGCAGTCGAGAGTGCTATGCAGTTTTGCTTTTTACTGTGCCATGCAACAAGGCAATGGCCAAGATAGAAGCATGCACCACTCGTGCTTTTCCGATCATCCACTGATCCAGCCCAATCGGCATCTGAGTATCCAACAATATCCAAACTTGTTCCCATAGGATACCAAATTCCGAAATTTATTGTACCTTTGATATACCGGATGATCCGTTTCACCGCTTTCAGGTGAACCTCCTTCGGTGCTGATTGATATCTCGCGCAAATCCCAACACTGAAGGATATATCCGGGCGACTAGCCGTGAGATATAGTAGACTTCCAATCATACTGCGATACAGTTTCTCGTCTACATTCTCACTATGTGATTCACTTCCAAGTCCCTTATGGCTAGTTCCCATTGGAGTCGGAAAATCCTTAGAATTTTCTAAATCAAACTTTTTGACCAACTCCATTGCATACTTGGATTGACACAAGTGAATTCCTTCATCATTTTGTTTAACTTGTAATCCAAGAAAATAAGTCAATTCGCCCATCATGGACATCTCAAATTCGCTTTCCATGGTCTCCGCGAATTTAGAAGCATCATTATCTCTTGTTGCACCAAATACAATGTCATCGACATAGATTTGTGCTACAATGAAATTGTTTTGATAATGCTTCACAAAGAGAGTCCTGTCAGCTCCCCCTCGAGTATAGCCCTTTTCCAAAAGGTGCTTTGTCAACCTTTCGTACCATGCTCGCGGTGCTTGTTTCAGACCGTAAAGAGCCTTTTTCAAACGAAAAACATGGTTAGGTAGTTTATGGTCCACAAAACCTTTCGGTTGAGCCACATAAACTTCCTCATTTAAAAACCCATTTAAAAAGGCGCTCTTAACGTCCATTTGAAATAATTTGATTTTAAAATGACAAGCAATCGCAAATAAGATACGAATGGACTCGAGTCTAGCTACAGGGGCGAAAGTTTCATCAAAGTCTATACCTTCTACTTGAGAGTAGCCTTGAGCAACTAACCTTGCTTTGTTCCTGATGATAGTACCATCTTCATTTTTCTTGTTCTTGAAAATCCATTTGGTACCTATCACATTGTGTTGCTTCGGAGGCTTCGTTAATTCCCAGACTTTGTTTCGCTCAAATTGATGGAGCTCTTCCTGCATTGCTTCAATCCAGTAGTCATCTTGAAGAGCTTCATCAACATTCTTTGGTTCGATTGAGATACATAGCATGCGAATCCGCAAACCAATTGTCTCCGAGTTCTAACTCCTTCTTGTGGATCTCCAATGATGTTCGATTCAGGATGATCCTTGGAGATGCGTAACGTTTGAGGTAAGGAGTACTCGGAGGTACACGAGATGATTCCTGCACATCAGATAAACTTGAAGAACCGTTAGATGCATCATTATTATCGAAAGAATTGTTAGAGAAGATGCATTAGCAGGTGTATCATCATCAAGAGAGATATCGAGGGTAGATTTTTCAGATTCAAAGTGAAAAGCTTCATCTACCTTAACATTTATCGATTCTACGATCGTCTTAGATTCTAAGTTAAAAACTCGATATGCTCTACTGTTTGTAGAATAACCCAAGAAAATCCCTTCGTCACTTCGAGAGTCAAATTTTCCAAGATTTTCGCGATCACGTAAAATAAAACACCGACTCCCAAAGATACGAAAATATTTGATGTTAGGTTTTCTACAAAACCATAGTTCATATGGTGTATTTAAAGTCCCCGGGCGCAAATACACTCGATTAATTACATAGACAGCAGTGTTCACCGCTTCAGCCCAAAAATATAACGGTAAGTTCCGGCTATGAAGCATAACACGTGCCATCTCCTGTACGACCCTGTTTTTGCGCTCGACTACACCATTCTGTTGAGGTGTATAGGGTGCTGAGAATTCATGTTTAATGCCGTTAGAAGTGCAAAAATCAATGAATTTAGAATTTATGAATTCTCCACCTCTATCACTTCTAACACGAGTAATCTTTTCATTCTTTTCAATCATAATACGATGGCAAATCTCGTGAAAAGAATCAAAAGTATCAGCTTTCTCTTTTAAAAATGCTACCCAAGAATATCTAGAGAAATCATCAACCAATAAGAAAATATACCATTTACCTCCCAAAGATGGTTGACGAGTTGGCCCCATTAAGTCCATGTGCAAAAGTTCCAAAGGCCGTTTTGTACCTATGTGGTTCAAGTTCTTGTGTGCAGTCCTAGACTGTTTTCCCTTTTGGCAACCGCCACACACAATGTTTTGTTCAAAAGAAAGTTTTGGAACCCCCTTGACCACATCTTTGTTTGAAATTCTAGCAAGTTCCTTAAAGTTTATGTGACCTAGCCTTTCATGCCAAAGTGTTTCATTTTTCAAAGATGCTAGGTTACATTTTTCAGAAATTTTATTAGGAACTACATAACAATTGTTTTCTGATCTAACCCCCTTTAAAAAGAAAGCATGGTTCTTATCAGTTACAGTACATTCAACAGATGAAAAATTAACTGAAAAACCATTATCACACAGTTGACTTATGCTTATGAGGTTAGTCTTAAGGCCATCAACAAATAACACATTATTCAAAACCGGGCCATCTGGAATAGCTACCGTTCCTTTTCCAACAATTTTGGAAGACCGACCATCTCCGAAAACTACAAGTCCTCCGGAGATTTTCTCAAAGTTTGAAAACAGTTTTTGTCACCGGTCATGTGACGGGAACACCCGCTATCCAGATACCAAGACGAATTATCATATGCATGCAAGGAAATATTAGTAACAAGACAAGGGAAAATTTCACCTTTGCGCACCCAAACCTTTTTGGAATGCGTCGGTAATGATCGTGAAGTTATTCTCCTAGGTGAAAGCGTCTTGTTGATTGATTGCTGCTCCTTGATGATGTCGTCTTGAGCGGTGAACTACCAAGGCTCTTTTCCTTTGAATGATTTGCATTTGATTTCTGAGGAATCACCTTTTTGGTAGTCATTGCAAGAGGTGCTTGAGTTGAGCGTTTGGCTCCCATCTTGCAATTTCTCCTTATGTGCCCTGAAATGCCACAACGAAAACATACCTTAGATCTTGACGATCCCGAAGAGGATGAAGTAGGCTTGTTGTCGTTGCTTGTCGTGAATTCCGGTGTCGGAGGAGGAGATACCGACTGAGGCACAAAAACTGTCCCACTCGAACTTGGAATGTCTCCAGTTTGAGTGTATCCGAGGCCGAACGGTTTGTTTGACCAAGACCAAGAAGCTGTCCAACTTACTCCTTCCAGAAGAAAATCTCTTTAAGTCATCCTTCAGTTGGAAAATGGTCTTCGTCATTTCCAATTTTTCCTGTCGAGCCTCGCCGTAGAGCTTCAAGAAGTAATTCGCTTTATCCACCATTTTTATATGTTCTTCTCGAAATGCTCATTTTTCTCTTGAAGGGAAACATTTGTCTTAATCAGATTATCCCTTTCCACTTCAAGAGCGTTGAGAGAGAGGTTGCCCTTTTTACTTCTTCTTCAAGATCCTGCAATCTCCCTCTCAAACCCCTTGTTTTGCTTTGCCAATTTCTTTGAATCCCTCAAAAGTTTATGGTAGGCAAGAGCAAAATCTTCACCTTCAGAATTACTCGATTCATCGTCCGTTGCAATCTTTTCAACATGGGAGGAGTTGGACAGTGAATCGGATGTACTTGCCATTAAGCACATGAAGGGTGAAGATGTGGACGCGTGGAATGCTGTCGCGTTGTCTTCTTCATCACTTGAAGATGACTCATTTGACGTTGAGTTGTCATCCCAAGTGACGACTTGCATCGCCTTCTTCTTTGCCGGATTCTTGTTGGGACACTCCGTTGCAATGTGGCCGTAGCCTCGACATTTGAAGCACTGTACTTGTCCCTCTGAACTTTTCTTATCCTTTGAGAAGTTCTCTTGCTTTCTTGACTTGTAGCTTGAAGAACCCTTGCCTTTCTTCGACTTTCCGAAGGATGGAGTTTTGCTTGAATTACCCCTTCGAAAGTTGCGGCGAAACTTCCTTGTCAAGAGAGCGAGCTGCTTCTCAAAGTCCTCCATAGATAGGTTCTCGTCATCGTCCGAGGAGGATGAATCCGCGTCTTCTTCTTTAGTTGATTTCAATGCATAACCTGAAGACTTAGAAGAGGATGCTTTTCCAGAAGAATAGTTAGTAGGAAATGTCATTTCATAAGTTTGTAAAGCACCAACTAATTCTTCTACACGCATTTCGTCCGGGTGTTTAATTGTTTCAATGGCTGCGACCTTCGGGCGAAATCGTTCAGGAAGAGTTCTTAAAATCTTTCTTACAACTTTAAATTCTGGAATCTTCTCTCCCAAGTTAGCACATGAGTTCACGATGTCTTGCAATCGTGTGTAATAGTCAGTGAAAGATTCATTTTCTGCCATAGAAATAGAGTCAAACTTGCTCGTAAGCATTTGCAGTTTCTGAATCTTCACAAGGTTAGTTCCCTCATGCGTAACTTGAAGAACATCCCAGATTTCTTTCGCAGTCTCACATGCCGAGACGCGAGAGAACTCAGTTTGTGACAAAGCATTAAATAAAGCATTAATTCCTTTGCCATTGTAAGAAGATAAATCTATCTCTTCCTTGGTCCATTTCGACCTAGGTTTTAAGGTGCGAACATCAGCAATAATTTCAGTTGGATTAGACCATCCTAATTCAATTGATTGCCACACCCTTTCGTCGATGGAAATTAAAAAGCTTTCATCCGTACTTTCCAGTACGCATAATTTGTTCCATCAAAGAAAGGGGGTCGATTGATGTTTCCACCTTCAACCATTGTTTACAACCCTATTCCCGCTCTGATACCACTTGTTGGGTTATGTATAATTGGATCTAAATAGGGGAAAAAACACCTAGAGGGGGGTGAATAGGTGTAAACAATAAACACTCAAAAAATCATTGCGCAATAAAACCCAATGCGGAAATAAAAATAACACGCAAGATTTTTACGTGGAAAAACTCCAAACCGGAGTAAAAAACCACGGGACCGATAACACGGCGAAATCCACTAGAATTAAACACGTACAAGGTGATATACCGTACTCACAGACGACTCAACCTTTTCCATACGCTCCTAGTAGATCTTCTCCGCTCGCTCCACAACGCTTCTCGAATCCACGATCCGCGCCCAACGCTGAATCCACAGCGTCCAACGTCGAGTCCACGACGTCCGACCGAATCCACGGTCTTCACCCAGTAGCACGCTTCGAATCCACGAACGTACCTCGCTCCGAATCCACGAGAGCGGTTGCACCTTGAATCCACAAGGCCACGCGAGTCCACGCGCCGATTTTGGGAAAATCGTTGTTTTTTGGGTGGTGATGATCCGCCGAATACTTAGATTAGAAATAGATCGGAAATACCATCTAAGTATTCATTAATTTGATTCTACTCAAAATCTGAGTTTGGAAAACCTAGAATCAAATTAATCAATATAGATGAAGAAACATAGAATTAGATCTATTGATTTCCTTTCTTCTCTATATGTGGATTTTTTTTTTTTTATGTGTGCCTTTGCTAAAAATGAATTATAGGGTCTATTTATAGGTTAGAAACCATTGGAAGAAGATAAGGATCAAAAACTAACCTTTTCTGGAAATTTACAGGACGACGATCCGGACTGGAAATCGACGATCCGGACTGTCTCAGCGAAACAGACTTTTCCAGAAAAAGGACATTCGGGATCCGGACTGGATTTCACGATCCGGATCGTTCATACAATTCCTTCAAATTACACGTTCGGGATCCGGATTGGAATTCACGATCCGGATCGTTCATGCAATTTCTTCAAATTTCACGTTCGGGATCCGGACTGAAATTCCAAGATCCGGATTGGAATTGTGATGAACCAACCTCTTTCGGGATCCGGATTGTAAAGTCCGATCCGGATCCTGAACATGTCCCATGTCCAGTTTTTGATTTTTATGCAATTAAAAATTCTTCCAAGTGTTTCTACACTATAAGAAGTATTCGGATCACCAAAAATCTTTAGTTAAACGTACCTGATCCTTTTGAATTCTTCTTTCTTGAGATTGAGGTATATGATCCAAACTTCTTCATCTTCAATCTTCAGGACTTAACAAATTTCACGAAATACGTCAACTCAAATTTCGTAACATAGTTGAGATTATCGAGTCGAGGTGGGCTTACACCGGATTTTTGACTCGTGGGTTGGTTTGGCCACCGTGGATTTTGGACGGTTGTGCCGGTTATGAATTTTGCATCAGGTCGGGGCCGGGATTTCTTTAGTGGATATAGTTATCCACATTGAACATAGTCTTGATCAAGTCCTGCTTATTAAGATACTTTTGATATGGTTACTTTTCTCTTGTGGGTAGCTCCCCTCGAGTGCCACTCCGGAGTAGGTGGTTATACCGATCAGTGAGTGCCGACCAGTTACTTGGGTGATTTTGCACATCGGTGGTACATAGCTGGGTGTAGCCGATTGTGATGGTTGAGTAGGCGACTAGACTGATACTTAATTACCCTTGCACATCGGTGGTACATAGCTGGGTGTAGCCGATTGTGATAGTTGTACAGATCCACTAGTTTGGGTTTACCTCGGCGGTTATTTTACACTGATGCATGCATTTACATCTATTATTGTCACGCCCCGGGGTCGAAACTGCGACCCGGGCTCGCTAACAGATCCGCCATCTGTACGGAAACTGCCGTACAGACGAAGCGTCTAACCTGCAAAAGATAGAACTACAGCTATACTGATATCAGAGCGGGTAATAAAAACTGTAATATAAAATCTCACTACTAAAAGCTGAAATAAATACAAGTCTATCTCCCGAATACAAGATGATACAAATAAAAAACAACCTATACAACATCTACAAATCCACAGGGGAGATAGCTAAACTGGGAATACAATACATAACCAAACTCCCACAGTCCGGGATGGTACATCTACCTCACTTTAATAGATCAATGCTGGTAGGGAACTATCTCGCGACTCCCTGTCCTCGGTCCGTCAAGCCAGCTCGGGCAGGAACGGAAGAAAGCCTCGGCAACCTGTCACCGACAGAGGGTGTGAGAACTACATCCTACAGTAGTTCTCAGTGGGTACCGCCTCCAAGAACCACGGTCTGCCCACTAAGTCTACTAGAGGCATAAGATAACAGAAAAGACTGTGATAGTGAAAATAAGCTGGAAAAATATCTACAGCTATCATGCCTCTATCTACTATGCTCAATGAGAAAGAGAACACAGATGATGGTATGCAATCACTCTCTACTGACAATATGTCACCAGTACCATACTCAAAGAAAAGCTCTACTATGACACATACTATGCCATCACTCTCTCAATGTCACCCAATCTCAATGATTGTCCCACTTTGGACCAGTCAAACAACCTGCGCTCACCTACTGCCACTACGCCCAAACAGGACTTGGTCTTACGTAGGGTGTCCGTCAAGGACTATCTCAATCTCAAGCGAACTCTAGTGTATCAACTAGTCGCATCATCGCAGCCTCGTCAGGCTCGGTATCATCATCGCACCCGGGGCGTAGCTCGAGGGGAGCGACCCCAACGAACTCAAGTATCACAAGTATCTCATAACTGGCATGATATGCCAGGCTCAGCAGGCTATGATCCACGATCAAACAGATCGGTAACACGAGCTCAAAAGCACAACTCGGTCGGAAACAATCCTCGACTCAAATATGAATAGCTCAACCACTCACACAGCTATGTCGGAGAACCCTCTACGACTCAAGCTCACAGCGCTAACCACACAGCTGGGACCGCCGTCACTCCAAACGGCTCCCACAACAACACCCCACTCATAGGCGAGAAAAACCAACTGACGCGGTAAAGATCCGAAAGCCCCGATAGACCGGTGCCTAGAACCCCAATCAAACAAGAACAGACTCTAGGCTCAGCCTATCGATGTTCTCGATCCTTTACCGTTCAGGGATTCGGTCCCTCTCGGTTAAAGTGGGAAACTAACTCAACACACAAACTCACAGGCTGGAGATGCTCCACAGCCAGATCCGCGAAGGGTCTGAAAACCCCGGGAGACAAAAAACCTGTGTCCCCAAGCAAGAAGAAACAGCCCTTAGAACCCAGATCACTCGAATCATCTCGAGTGGATAAGTTTATAAGAATCAGTGACGTTTATTACAGAAAACCATTTGATCTGAGGAAAATCCATCTTTTTAATGATTTTTAGTCTTTTTGGAAAACAATTGAAAACAAGTTTTATGTCCAGACCTCGAAGAGCTACTGCCCTCGTCCTATCAAACAAGAACAGACTCAGGCAACCCTGCGAGGCTTGGAAGAAAGCATTGGCTGACTAAAATCATGTGTTTGTCCAAAAAAGTTCTGGGTTCAAGGTCCTGTTAACACGCGTACACCACGATCACAACAAGGTGGTGACAAGAAGGACAGCGGAAAACTAAAAACTCGGGACCACCGTTTATCTGAAACGGTTCCCAAAACACTATCACTGGCCAAACCCAGTCACCAGACCCCACTCGGCCCCCAGGCCCGAGTGCAACACCCGTCCCACAACACCCTGACCACTCGGCCCACTACCCGGGCGAGGAACTCTATATCTGGAGAGAAATGCACTATGTGGGATGGCTAAACATGAAAGAACCTAAGCCAAGTTTAAGTTCACTATTGGTCTGGTTAAACACATGCAACATATGACGGGGGTGCTAGTTAAAGTTCCAAGGAAACGCTTAAACTAGCATGCAAATTCTATCATAATAGAATTAGAAGGAAGTCCGTAGACTTGGAGAGAAAACCAACCCACCTGGAACGCATTCCGCAGGCAACCGCTGAAGTCGGTGAAGTGCTGGATCCCCAAGCTGATGGAACCTCGAAAATTCGCCACGCGCGCGCACACTGCCGCGAATCCGAAAAAACCCCGGAGCTCCAACAAAAGCCCAAGTCCGCACAAAAATCCGCGCACAGCCGGCTCACTCCACGGCCTAAAGATAGTGCAACAGGCTCCAGCACACCACCAGCAAGGTGCTCACAACAATCCACAAGCACCGCTCAAAAACTGCTCTCCAACAAAATGCTCACATACACAAACCACCCCACGGCTCAACTAAAATCACTTTTTCTCATAAGCAAATTATATAAGTCCAACCATAAGTCCTCAACATCCTCAGACATAACCAATAAGCAACACATACACACTTCCCACAAATCATGCTCTTAGACATTCCAAAACTACAGCACATAAACACTCCGTAGCTTTAACCATCCAAAACATAAATTCACCAAAGATCCAGCATAAATTAGGGCTCCAGAGGCACATTAATAAATAACATTTACATAACCAGAATATTCCAAAATTCCTCTTGCACTTTACAGGTCCACCCAAATACATAATTTAAGCTCATCATCATTTAATTAAAACACCCACACTCTACATGTAGCTTCAACTCCCCCACAAGCTCCACAGCCAACTCAAAATTTCAACTCCCCTGCACTCACACATCACACACCCAGCTCCAGCATCAGCCTCAGCCCACATCAAGTCCACCCCAACCTCACAAGCATACACTTAAATTACAGGCTCCAAATAAGCAAGCTACATAGTTTGCCCTACACATAAGGAAAAATTCACACCTTACACATACCATATACACAGTACCAACACACTTCATGCATACATGCTGTGATGAATTCCAAAAACCACATTACATCTCAAACATACACCCACACTCAACAAGTTCCCAAAATTGCATGCAGCTCACAATATACACAAAAGAATTCTTCATCCACATCGATCATCATCACCATCATCTTCATCATCAGCTTCACCAACCACAACACCCTCAACATCAACCCTGCTGCAACAACAAAGGGAGAGAGGAATTAAGAGAGAAAAACCCAAAAATTCAACACAGTCCACTAGCACAGCCCCCCCGCTCACACGCCAACAGCACGAAGCGGCCGCGCCGTCAACGCTCTGTGCCGCTGCCGCCAACCGCGCGCAACGCCTGACCGCACGCGCGGTGGCCAGGCGCGCACGGCGCGGCGCCCTGGCCCGCTGCGCAGCGCCCAGGGGCGCACTGCGCAGCGCCCTGGGCCCGCCGCGCGCGCCCTGGGCCCGCGCGCGCGCCTGGGCCCGCCGCGCAGCGCCCAGGCGCGCTGCGCAGTGCTCAGGGGCGCACTGCGCTCCTCAACCGCCATTAGCGCGACATTTACTTGCTGCGCGGCGCTCACTTGCGAGCCCGCGCAGTAGCCAGCACTCACGGCCTCGGCACCACGGACAATCAGTCCGAGCCCACACCAACTCCAAACCGAAAAAAAATAACAAAAAACCCAAACCGAGCTAATCCAAAAATCCGCAACATACCTTGTTGAGCTCGGCGCGCGCGGCTCCATGCAGGAGGTTCCCCCCATCAAACCCTTACAAACCTTCTCTTCCCCCTTCTATCTTTCCTTGTTCTCCTCTTCTTTCTCTTCTCACATCTTTTCCTCTGTTTTTGCTTGAGTCCTCTGTTTGAGGGGAGGTAGCAGGCGATGAGGTGGCAAGCTAATTAAGTTTAGCTTCAAAAGGTGGGTGGAGGGTAGTTGAGCATTAAATAGGCTCATTAATTCCAATCCTTTCCTTCATTCATTAATTCCCTCTTTTTCTCACTCCCTCACTAACTCCATCACAGGATAGAGAAAAAAAACCCCAATTATTAAATTAAATAATTAATTAATCCAAAATTAAGCCAACTCCAAGTCACTTTTTGCCTTCGGGGTCTCCGCACCGGCCCGAGACCTCCCGAACTCCGCTGTAATCTGAAAATACACATGTCCACAGCTTTTTCTCTTCAAAAAGCTCAACCGTTGAGTCGGGTTTCTCAATCCAAAAACCGGCTCCGAAATCGCCAGTTCCGACTCACTTTTCGCCCTCGGGTCCTCCGCGTCAGTCCGGAACCTCCCGAACTCCACTGTAATCATAATTTATACCTGTTCCAAGTGTTCCCCAATTTTCTGCACTCCGTTGTGAAGTCGAGGCTTTCCCGGAACCAGCCCTCTAACGCGAACAATGCCCAGAAAACTCCGAAACTAGCTGGGGCTTCTGCGTTGATCCAAATCAACCCAAATTCATCTGAAGTCACATATGGGACAAGCACGAGGCGTTTCTCCGCGTCACGCCAACTTGCGAGATCGGTGCACCGTCCGAAAACCCGGTATTCTACACTCTCCCCCCCTTAAAAAGGGTTTCGTCCTCGAAACCAGAATAAATCCATAACTTAGGAGGGTGTCTCAAATGATTGGGGATAAGAAACACTCCACTCATCCCCAGGCTCTCAGGTGGACGTTCTCACTCATCAGGATGGCTCCACTGAACCTTCACCAAAGGTATAATTCAACTGCAAAATTCTCCTGTCTCACCAGAAAGAATTAGCATCGGTCGATCCTGATAACTCAATCCTCGTCCAACTCCAAGGAAGTAAAATCCAAATCATGCCCACCGGCGTTGCCTCAACCAAAAATCCTCCTGAGTAACCAGGTACCTCAGGTTCAAGGTCTAGGGATAATTCCAGCTCTCTCTATCACTGGCAATCATCCATACCCACGCCGGTATCCTCTTCAGCTTTGTCTCTTCCAAGCTACCCTGGCCTTGCGTAGTCCAAGAGCTTTTGACCTCAATCACAACCATAGACTTAGGCTAATTCCCATCGGCATCACTCTTCGTTGGGTCCTCTGTCGCTCTTGCAGCCGAAATCACAAGGCCGAAAAACAAAATCTTCTGGAGTCAAAAACATACTCTCTCAACTTGGCAAACAACTTCTTCCCTCTGAGAAGTTACAGCACTATCCTCAAGTGCTCCTCATGTTCTAAGTCACCTCGAAAATAAATCCAAATATCCACGACGGGTACCATTACCAAGCCATCCAACATAACAGGAACACTCAATTTCTTCAAATCCTAAAGGCCGCAGGGCCTCAGTTAATCCACTTGACCTCACTAAAAGCTCATAATGCCCCTAATGATTCCTGAACACTATCAGGGCACAGCCCTCGGCTGTAGGGTCCCATAAAGCTATCAATCTCTCGAAGGCATCTACCAAAACACTATCCAAATCTGTCCGCGTTCGAACCATCCAAGAACTCTCACCGTTGTGTACTCACAACGTGGCATCCTACTCAAGTATCCATCAAATCCCGCAGCTGCACTATCGGCTCTCACCGAAGCTGTTCCCTTGGTCTTCGCCCCGCCTGGAAATGATCACAGATCCTCGATCAATCAACTGAGCATGCACAAACACTGCATCACAGGTCGGCCCCCCAACGAGTATGCCACGAACCAAGATGTCTCGATGCAGTCTTCTCTCAAACATAACAGCTTTCTGGGCCTCATCTTGGGCGACAAGGGGTACACGGCTCAACCGTTACGAAAACTCGCTCCAAGTCATCAACTGCGCTCCCGGTGGTCCAACAGGACGAACTCGACGCCACCAACTCTCAGCGTCCTTCTCCAAAGGTGCATGATCAAGCGCTCTGATGCTTCTCCTGGATGAACAAATACTCGAACAGCTCTTCCATAACAGCAATCCAGTTCTCGGCCTCCCCAGGGCTCCAAGCTCGGTCCCGAAATCTGCAGGGGATGGAACAGGATGAAGTACACAACTGATCGGCAATCGCTTGCTGCTCTTGCACTATTCACAGTGCGACCTAGGTCGAAGTCGACGATGTCGCGGCTGAAATAGTACTGGCGATACTCCGGGGGATGCTCTTAGCTCAAGCGTGCGCATCACGCGCTCCATGTTCTTTTCCTGGCGCCTCATCGCCTCAACGTCTGGGATATTTGGGCCTGTAACTCTCAGACCTCACTCTGCTCTATCCATATAGCCTCCTGCTGTTCGACTCCTCATCCAAGGTCAAACACGCCCTCGTCGCTGCACGGCGTCTCGGAAGCATCAAAACCACTGCAACAGAACAAACATTAGGACCAAAACTCTCTCGACCCAATCAAGCGAAAGTCTAAAACATGTTACCCTTACAAAAGCATTATGATGTCTGCAGCCAACATAATCATCTTTAGAGAATAACATGTAAGATCACTCGCCCCAATTCTCTGGGGGAGGCACAAACTCAATCCGGACTTCCGCTAAAATCACGTCTCTCACGACAGTCATCCTACAGTCCAACCAATAGCCAAGGGTCTCTAAGTCCTCAACGACCTATATTCCTAGGCTCTAATACCACTCTAATCTGTCACGCCCCGGGGTCAAAATTGCGACCCGGGCTCGCTAACAGATCCGCCATCTGTACGGAAACTGCCGTACAGACGAAGCGTCTAACCTGCAAAAGATAGAACTACAGCTATACTAATATCAGAGCGGGTAATAAAAACTGTAATATAAAATCTCACTACTAAAAGCTGAAATAAATACAAGTCTATCTCCCGAATACAAGATGATACAAATAGAAAACAACCTATACAACATCTACAAATCCACAGGGGAGATAGCTAAACTGGGAATACAATACATAACCAAACTCCCACAGTCCGGGATGGTACATCTACCTCACTCTAATAGATCAATGCTGGTAGGGAACTATCTCGCGACTCCCTGTCCTCGGTCCGTCAAGCCAGCTCGGGCAGGAACGGAAGAAAGCCTCAGCAACCTGTCACCGACAGAGGGTGTGAGAACTACATCCTACAGTAGTTCTCAGTGGGTACCGCCTCCAAGAACCACGGTCTGCCCACTAAGTCTACTAGAGGCATAAGATAACAGAAAAGACTGTGATAGTGAAAATAAGCTGGAAAAATATCTACAGCTATCATGCCTCTATCTACTATGCTCAATGAGAAAGAGAACACAGATGATGGTATGCAATCACTCTCTACTGACAATATGTCACCAGTACCATACTCAAAGAAAAGCTCTACTATGACATATACTATGCCATCACTCTCTCAATGTCACCCAATCTCAATGACTGTCCCACTTTGGACCAGTCAAACAACCTGCGCTCACCTACTGCCACTACGCCCAAACAGGACTTGGTCTTACGTAGGGTGTCCCTCAAGGACTATCTCAATCTCAAGTGAACTCTAGTGTATCAACTAGTCGCATCATCGCAGCCTCGTCAGGCTCGGTATCATCATCGCACCCGGGGCGTAGCTCGAGGGGAGCGACCCCAACGAACTCAAGTATCACAAGTATCTCATAACTGGCATGATATGCCAGGCTCAGCAGGCTATGATCCACGATCAAACAGATCGGTAACACGAGCTCAAAAGCACAACTCAGTCGGAAACAATCCTCGACTCAAATATGAATAGCTCAACCACTCACACAGCTATGTCGGAGAACCCTTTACGACTCAAGCTCACAGCGCTAACCACACAGCTGGGACCGCCGTCACTCCAAACGGCTCCCACAACAACACCCCACTCATAGGCGAGAAGAACCGACTGACGCGGTAAAGATCCGAAAACCCCGATAGACCCGTGCCTAGAACCCCAATCAAACAAGAACAGACTCTAGGCTCAGCCTATCGATGTTCTCGATCCTTTACCGTTCAGGGATTCGGTCCCTCTCGGTTAAAGTGGGAAACTAACTCAACACACAAACTCATAGGCTGGAGATGCTCCACAGCCAGATCCGCGAAGGGTCCGAAAACGCCGGGAGACAAAAAAACCTGTGTCCCCAAGCAAGAAGATGTAGAGTTTTTAAGGATCCACAAGGATCTAAATAGGTACTATCAAACACCTAGAGGGGGGTGAATAGGTGTAATATTATAAAAATCAATCTCAGTGCAAAAATAAAAACTAATGCGGAAAATAAAAATCAACACACCGAGATTTACGTGGAAACTCCAATCCAGGAGAAAAACCACGGGACCAACACGCAATAACAATCCACTAAGAATTGAAGAATAACAAGGTGATTACCGACTCCACGGACTCGACCCCTCCTTCAAGTTCTTCGGACCTTGCGCTGACCGGTTGGATGTCCACGCAATAACAATCCACTAAGAAACGAAGAATAACAAGGTGATTACCGTCTCCACGGATTCAACCCCTCCTTCAATTTCTTCGGACCTTGCGCTCCACCGTTTGCACGTCCACTGCACACGTTCGAATCCACGAACGCCACTCGAATCCACGAGCACACGTTTCGAATCCACGAAACGCCTTCAACACACCGAATCCACGGTGCCACGTCGAATCCACGACGCAAACTCAGCCGGTAAGAATATTGGCTTCGATGGTGATCCTTTGCTTAGATTATCAATGAAGATCCATGGGAAAAATCTCTAAGCAAAGATTAGATCAATTCGACAAAAGATAGATCTTGGAAGAACCGTCGAATTGACCTAAAAGAGGCTATAAAGAAGAACGATAAAAACCTAGCCTCTAGGGTTGCTCTCAAGTGTTTTATAAATTGATCGGTATTGCCCCCACGTTTTTGAGAAACCCTAAATGTCTATTTATAGTTTAGAAACCTTTGGAAAGAGATAAGAATCAAAAACATACCTTATCTGGAAATTTTCAGGACGGCGATCCGGATCGGGATTACTGCGATCCGGATCGTCGTAACGAGATTGACGATTCCAGAAATCCAAGGGTTCGGGATCCGGATCGCAAGGCCCGATCCGGATCGTTCATGAATTTCAGCAACATCCAATGTTCGGGATCCGGATCAGAATAGGCTTGGATCCGGATTGGATTTGCACATGAACTAATACCCTTCGGGATCCGGATTGGATCATCTGATCCGGATCCTGAACATGTCCCATGTCCAGTTTTTGATTTTTATGCAATTAAAAATTCATCCAAGTGTTTCTACACTATAAGAAAGTATTCGGATCACCAAAATTATTTAGTTAAACATACCTGATCCTTTTGAATACTTTCTTCTTGAGATTGATGTAACTGATCCACAATTCTTCATCTTCAATCTTCAAGACTCAAGACACTGAGTGTCAACTTGAGCTCTTGTTGAATCTTCTCTAAGTCTTTGATTGCTGATTGACAATTTGATCCCTTTAAGACTCCGACTCAACTCACTGACTTGACTCACGAAATATGCCAACACCAAAATGCCGTAACAATCTCCCCCTTTGGCAATTTCGTGACAAAACCCAAAAATACATAAAACGCTCAAGTCACTCATCTTAAACCAAAAAATCGAAATTCAATGTCATCACCAAAACATTGATTTTCTTTGCGTGAAAGATCCAATAAATACAAAATTACATTTGAACCAAACAGTCCTAGAACATACTCTATGACTTAGGACTTGGAGTCTTAAAGTGATGTAATTCCTGCAAAACAAAACTCCAAACAAAATCAAACGTTAGTCGTTAGAAATTAAAATCCTACATTTGATTCGTCCTTTTGGTTCTTTTGTTTTTCGGCTCTTTCAATTTTTTCTTTATCTCCCCCTATCTTGAGCATCTCTAACATGTTCTCCATGTTCTCCATGTTCTTGAGCATCTATGTTCTCCCCCTTTGTGATACGATCATCATTTTCCGTTCTCCCCCATTTTTCCATTTTCGTTTGTCCTCTCTTGATGATCTCATCTCCGTCATTTCTCTTCTCCCCCTTTTTGTCACAAATTGTCAAACAGTGAACATACTAGACAAAAGGAAATCACTAACAACATTAGTTCATAGAGAAAGAGAGATAAAAGCTCAGTTCCGGTATATAACAAAAATGCAGATTGCGTACCGGTACCAAGAAACAAAAATCAAATAATTTCTTGAAACAAATCCAGATTTTGAAATCTTTGAATTACCGATTTGTATTCCATCAAGAAACAAAATAAGTGCTTTAACCAATGAATTATAAGATGTCATTCAATCCAATTTTCTTTCATTAGAATAATTTAGAAAAATAAAAACCAGAAAGAGTATGTAAGCACTTTAGCGCATCAACTTTAAACAAAAGTCATCGTTTCATGCAACAAGAAATAGATTATACCAAATCTATCAAAAATACTCAAAAATGAAACGAAAATTTATGAAAATTAAAACTCTTAAAGTTGAACAACTTCAATTACATCTATCTTGATCTTATGCGTAATGCCTTTATCAAATCATCAATTTTGGTAAAGAAAATGAAATACAAAGATCAATAGATGTTTGAAATCCCAGATAAGTTAGATAATATATCTAGACAATCTGTTGAAGGAGTGGCTCTTTGAGCATCTTTATCAAAAATCCCACCTTATACCAACCATGAAATATGACTGAGTCAAGTATTTCAATATGCATTTCATCAACATTTTTAAAACAAAAATTTGCTTTGCATTCATGGAGTATCTTTTTCTTTCTTTCTTTTCCTCCATGTGGTGGTAGTTTTCACACTCCTCATTGGGATGTAACTCTTTCCACATCTTTTGAGCATTTTACTTTTCTTTGACTCCCCCTCAATTGGCTATCAATTATTTAATATATAAGGTATTCAACCAAAAATTGATCTCGCATTCATACTCGACTAAGCAATCAAATAAGATAATGACTATACCAAGAGATCATTGAGAGAGAAATTGACTTTGATCACTTAAAAGATGAATTAATTAACATAAATGATCATTGCAACATTGAAATATTATGATATCAAAAGCATAATAAATTTCTAAATGCGTGAAAGGATGCAATTAAAGTCAATTTAACCAATGCTCAATTAAACAACTCCTCTAAATGAAGTGTCTTCAAGATTATGAATATGGAGTCAAGTTGATAATCCAAGAAAAATTAATTTGGAGTGAATGAACGTGAAGCCCTTTTTATTCAATGCACTTGTTCGTTAAAAACCCTTTTGTTCAAAAACAAAGTATAAAAACAAAGAGCATTGAAAAACATGTAATGCAAGATTAAGAAAAATATGAAGGGAAAACCAATCAAAGCATTACATACAGTCATAAGCTATTTAGAACTTAAGACAAGGAAAGATATCACCTTTCCGAATCCAAAATCGCTGGATTTTGGGTTGTCTTGATTCGTTGTGGCCGGGGGTTGTCCGCTTTGACTGTTGATCCACCTTAGGTCTTTGCCTCGCAATGATCCACTTGTATGATTGATGTTGTGGCTCGGACCTTTGGTGGGTTGAGTGAACTCCTTTGACTTGATGTGTCTTTTGATTCCGTTGAGTCCGCTCCGTAGATGAAGTTGCCGAAGAATTCTTCTTTCTCTTTTTCGGGCAATTCTTCACCAAATGTCCTTCAAGTCCACATAGGTGACAAGTTCTTCCTTTCAATTTTATTGTGGAACTTGAAGCATGCACAGTTTGGTCCTTTTTAAATCCCAAACCAACCTTGCTTGTTTGACCTAATCCGGACATACAATTAAGTTTCTTGGAACCGGTTGAAAGCCTTTGTATGTCGGATTTGAGTTGATGAACTTGCTTGGTCAAAGCTTGGTTGGTGACATGAATTTCTTCAAACTGCTTTTCAAGAAAACCAATCTTGTCCATATATGATTTAGCGTTTGTCTCCGATTGGTTTAGCTTTTCTTGGAGGATTTTATTGTTATCCAATAACCGTCCTTGTTCCTCCTCGAGATCATGAAGTTTGATCTTTAAAGCTTGATTCTCGTCTTGAACTTCAAGTCGTTGCTTCCTCAACTTCTTGATATGCTTGGCCATCTTCTTTGATTCCGCAAGAAGTTGTTGGTATGCCTCAACGAGTTCTTCTTCGTCCGACTCCCCCTCACTTGATGACTCTCCTCCGGATGTTGATGTTTCATGCAAAATCAAAGGAATAGAGTCAGTGACTAAAGATGATAAGCACAAATTAGAAGAGGGAATTTGAGAGGCATGAAAAGCAACAATTTTTTCTTTTTCCTCTTCACTTGAGGTCGATTCATCGAAACTAGAATCGTCCCAAGTTTTTGCTTGCAAAGCCTTCTTTTTGTATGATTTCTTAGAAGGACAATCCGTTGAAATATGGCCGTAGCCTTTGCATCGATAGCATCGGATTTCCCCTTCGAAATCATCTTTTTCTTTTTCTTTAGAAGGTTTTGCAACGCCTTTGAGTTTAGAGGATTTAGAACCCGATGATCCTTTAGATGGTTTCGTGGATGAAGATCCATCGGTTCGATTCTTCCAAAATTTCCGACGAAATTTCTTTGTGATCCGCGCCAATTGTTCTTCAAAATCGGCAAAAGAGATTTCATCGTCGGAACTCGATTCGTCATCTTCTTCCTTTGTTGATTTGAATGCAATACCTGTAAGCTTAGAAGAAGACTTGGAAGAAATTTGATTAGTAGGAAAAGTCATCTCATAAGTTTGCAAAGCACCTACTAATTCCTCTACACTCATCTCATCCGGATGACTAACGGTTTCAATGGCGGTAACCTTTGCCCTAAACCGTTCCGGAAGAGTCCGAAGTATCTTTCTTACAATTTTCGACTCCGGGATCTTTTCTCCTAAATTAGCACATGTATTAATTACATCTTGAAGTCTAGTGTAATAATCTGTAAACAATTCATGCTCTTCCATATGAATAGAGTCAAATTGACTTGTAAGCATCTGGAGCTTTTGAATTTTTACAAGATTAGTACCCTCATGTGTAATTTTGAGAATATCCCAAATTTCCTTCGCGGTTTCACACGCGGAAATTCGTGTAAACTCAGTCGAGGAAAGAGAATTATATAAAGCGTTCATACCTTTCCCATTGTAAGAAGATCTTTCGATTTCCTCTTTGGACCATCTAGAGCGAGGTTTTGGGGTAGTAGAATTTCCTACTTCCTCAACCGGATGCACCCAACCGTATTCAACGGTTTGCCATACCCGCTCATCAATTGAGATGAGAAAAGCTCTCATCCGCACTTTCCAATATGCATAATTGGTCCCATCAAAAAGAGGAGGTCTAAAAATATTACCACTTTCACCCACATGATAGATAAACCTAAAACCCGCTCTGATACCAATTGTAGAGTTTTTTAGGATCCACAAGGATCTAAATAGGTACTATCAAACACCTAGAGGGGGGTGAATAGGTGTAATATTTAAAAACCAATCTCAGTGCAAAATAAAAACCAATGCGGAAAATAAAAATCAACACACCGAGATTTACGTGGAAACTCCAATCCAGGAGAAAAACCACGGGACCAACACGCAATAACAATCCACTAAGAATAGAAGAATAACAAGGTGATTACCGACTCCACGGACTCAACCCCTCCTTCAACTTCTTCGGACCTTGCGCTGACCGGTTGGATGTCCACGCAATAACAATCCACTAAGAAAAGAAGAATAACAAGGTGATTACCGTCTCCACGGATTCAACCCCTCCTTCAACTTCTTCGGACCTTGCGCTCCACCGATTGCACGTCCACTGCACACGTTCGAATCCACGAACGCCACTCGAATCCACGAGCACACGTTTCGAATCCACGAAACGCCTTCAACACACCGAATCCACGATGCCACGTCGAATCCACGACGCAAACTCAGCCGGTAAGAATATTGGCTTCGATGGTGATCCTTTGCTTAGATTATCAATGAAGAACCATGGAAAAATCTCTAAGCAAAGATTAGATCAATTCGACAAAAGATATGTTCTTGAAAGAACCATCGAATTGACCTAAAAGAGGCTATAAAGAAGAACGATAAAAACCTAGCCTCTAGGGTTGCTCTCAAGTGTTTTATAAATTGATCGGTATGCTCCCACGTTCTTGAGAAACCCTAAATGTCTATTTATAGTTTAGAAACCTTTGGAAAGAGATAAGAATCAAAAACATACCTTATCTGGAAATTTTCAGGACGGCGATCCGGATCGGATTACTGCGATCCGGATCGTCGTAACGAGATTGACGATTCCAGAAATCCAAGGGTTCGGGATCCGGATTGCAAGGCCCGATCCGGATCGTTCATGAATTTCAGCAACATCCAATGTTCGGGATCCGGATCAGAATAGGCTTGGATCCGGATTGGATTTGCACATGAACTAATACCCTTCGGGATCCGGATTGGATCATCTGATCCGGATCCTGAACATGTCCCATGTCCAGTTTTTGATTTTTATGCAATTAAAAAATCATCCAAGTGTTTCTACACTATAAGAAAGTATTCGGATCACCAAAATTATTTAGTTAAACATACCTGATCCTTTTGAATACTTTCTTCTTGAGATTGATGTAACTGATCCACAATTCTTCATCTTCAATCTTCAAGACTCAAGACACTGAGTGTCAACTTGAGCTCTTGTTGAATCTTCTCTAAGTCTTTGATTGCTGATTGACAATTTGATCCCTTTAAGACTCCGACTCAACTCACTGACTTGACTCACGAAATATGCCAACACCAAAAAGCCGTAACACGCACATCGTTGGTGTTTTCGACATATGAAAGCAAACATGAAAAAGCGCTTCAAGACCGACATATTGTTAAATAAATTCTGGAATATCGGAAAGGCTACAACACCGACGGAATATAATCAGCTGAAGGAAGAATTAAAGGTGTTGGATAACGATGCTTGGGAGTGGGTCCATAATCTAGACAGATATAAAGAGTACTGGGCAAGAGCATTTGATGGAGGCAGACGGTTTGGAATGTTGACTACAAATCTTTCTGAATCCTTAAATGGGGCTCTTAAGGACACTCGTGGTTTGCCTATCACAGCTTTTGTTGCGTCTACTTTTTATAAGCTTAATACCTATTTCTGCAGTCGCCGTGTGGCCGGTGAACATTCGACAGACGCTTTTGTCACTAAAGTAAAAAAATCTGATTACTGAAAATTTAGATACGGCGCGGGCACATAATGTTGTAAGATTTGGACTCACAGAATTTGAAGTTCAAACTGGAGATTTCGACTACAAAGTGATCGTCAATGGTTCAAATGTCGAATGCTCATATTGTGAATTATATCTAACAGGAATACCTTGCTCGCATGTCTTAGCAGTTTGTAGTACATCACATATGAGATTACCATACGAGAATTTTACTTCACCCTGGTATAGTACAGACTGCTATCGTGCGACGTACGCGCCACAATTTCATCCTGTTCCTGATAGACGGCACTGGCCACGACCCCAAGGTCCACCGATTGTACGCCCCCTTTACGAAGAAAGGTCGTCCACGATCTACACGTATTCGTAATGTAATGGACGAGGGGGGTGGCCGACGAGGGAAATGCTCCATTTGTAAGCAGGCAGGCCATTATAGGAGCACTTGTCCACAGAATACAGAAATAGCGCAACGAGGACGCCGGCGTATGATTTACACAATTATATTTATCTTGTCTTAATATTTAATTATTTCTAGCTATCATGTTACTAATATGTAGATTGCTAATTGCAGATGGCAGATCACGAGGACGCGGGGCCAGTTGATGGGTCTGTACTGGTAGACCAGCATCGCCATAGGTCGGCCTTTATCACGAGTGAGGTAAGAGATATAATTTTTTATTTTTTCAAATATTATAAATAAGCTGACTATATTTTATATGTAAGAGCTAACTATATTTTTTTTTTGCATTACAGGATTATCGTCCCGTCCCGTTCGCAGAGCACGGCAGCAAGATGAACCAGTGGGAGCTTGATCATCCAGAGGTACTCGACCTGCTTCGCCAGTCGGGATTCTACGGGTTATCCCGACTGCGACGGTTGGTACTGGATCAAGCTCTACTGGGCGCTCTTGCCGAGAGGTGGAGACCGGAGACCCAGACCTTCCATTTCCGCCACGGTGAGATGACCGTCACACTCCAGGATGTGGCGGTCATCTCGGGTCTCCGTGTGCATGGTGCACCGGTCTCTGGTTCCACCCTCCACGACTGGCCTGCTCTGTGCATGGAGTTATTGGGGGCGGCACCTGAGGTACTCAGAGACCTGAGGTATCACTAGATTGGTTATATCTAAATTTTCATGATATGCCTCTGGATGCCCCCGCCGGATTAGTCGCAGCTACCGCCCGCGCTTATATGCTATATCAGATCGGCGGTAGTATGATGCCAAACCCCAGCGGATACAAAGTTCATCTAAAGTGGCTCCACTTTTAGCTGACTTTGATATCTGCGGCGCTTATGCGTGGGGCGCTGCGACACTGACGTATCTATATCGGCACTAGCTGATGCCGCGATGAACGGGAAGGCCGAATGTGTTGTTTTGCTACCCTATTGCAGATATAAAATCTGATTTCTGGATTTCAGATTATCTTTATATTGGTAATATATATTTGTTTAATTAATTTAACCTGTTGGCGTGAATTACAGATCTGGGCTTGGGACCATCTTCATATCGGCCGACCTACGCGCATCCTAGATCAGCCCGAGATAGTCGATCGACCCCTGGGTTGCCGGTAAGCAATTTTTTTGCATAAAGTAGATTTTTGTATTTCAATTATAAATGTGTCACGCCCCGGATCGAAACTGCGATCCGAGCCCGCCAACAGATCCGCCGTCCCTACAGGAAGCCCCGTAGAAACGTAGCGTCTAACCTGCAAATGAGCATCTATACTATACAGGTATCAGAGATGAAACGAAAATACTGAACTGAAATAAAACAACTCTCAGTATATGTACAGACCTAGTCCTCACATACATACATAAGTCGCTCCAAAATAAAAAGAGTACAACTCGATCCTCACTACAAGATCACTCACAACAACTCTCAAAAGGTGAGGGTACAGCTACTCTCAGAAGACACCTGGTAGGGATCTAACTCGCGACTCCCTTACCTCGATCAGCTGGATCAGCAACCTGTGCAACTGAACAGAAGTAGAGGTCCCTGGGGAAAAATACACCACGACGGGTGTGAGAACTACATCCCCAAGTAGTTCTCAGTGGGTGCCGCCAACAAGACCGACGGTCTGCCCACTAAGTCCACTAGAGGCATAAGGTAACAAATGAAATACTGGAAAGAAATGCTGATGACATAACTCTACAGCTACTATGCCTCTAACTAGATGCTCAAGGAGTGAAACAGAAGAAGACTGGTACCACTACTGACTCACAACTCAAATCACCCAATCCACAATGACTGCCACATCGGGTCCAGTCAACCTGCGCCAACCTACTGCCGTTACGTCCCGAAGGAGCGGCCTTACGTAGGGTGTCCGTGGCTGCCAAACAGGCCCAGCCAGAAGGACTGCATCGACAAAGCCGCAATAGCAAGTAACCCGCCTAGCTCCGGAGTGGCACTCGAGGGGCGCGACCCCACCGAGTAAAGTATCTGCGCATCTATGTCGAGCTCAAAGTGGCCCATGCAGGCTATAGTCCAAATCCACGATCAACAAGATCGACTGTAATCAAAGGAACCCTGTCTCACTCACTGGCTGGAACGCAACACAGCCGAGACCCACTGTCACTCAGACAACTCCCAAAGACACTCTGATCAATGAACTGACTATCAACTCCACTCGGTCCCCTGACACGAGTGTAAATGCACCCCACTAATAACCCGACCCCTCGGCCCCCTATCTGGGCGAGGAAGGAACAAAGTCCAGATGAAATAGTGATGACTGTGGAGTGTCTAGAGCAATAAAGTAACCTAGCCCAAGTTGGAGTTTTCTACTAGTCTGGTTGAACATGCTGTATATGACAGGGGTGCTAGGTCAAGTCCAAAGATAGCAATAAATAAGGATGTAGAGAATACTGATATGAAACACATGCTAATCGGAACAAATAAGCATTCCCAACTCATGCTCTCTAACATGCTGTACTGGAGGTAACAATAATACAAACACATCCCTAATCAGCTAGAATTAGTGTGCAGATCGTAAATCCTGAGAGCGAGGCCACCCACCTGAACTGTCGCGCTGTCGAAAGTCCCACAGCAGATAATACCAAAGATGGCAGCTACACAGCGTCCACCGGGTCCAACACAGTCCACTCTGCTCCTGGGTACAAAAACCACACTGTTGTTACATAATATTCCTCTCAAACTGTCGGGTTTAACATATAGGAATTCCGCTGCAAAGATGGCCAAAAATCACCTGCTAAGGGTCCTCAGAAAAATCCGAATAAAATATCCCCGCGATCTACGCGTCGATAGCTTCGAAACGACTACCTGCACATCCAAATCCGAGCTTTCTACGCTGAGAAATAAATCCGGCAAGAAAATAACCTCCAACCCGACTGTAGAAATTTCCCCAGATCAACATCTGGAAAGAGAGAAGATTCTCACCTTCGAGACAGTCTCCTAAAGTCCTGAGAAAAATACAGCAGATTCCTCGCGAAGAGTAGATGAATTTAGGCTCTTGAATCACTCCGATCCGATGTCTGTACGCAAAGATACGGCCAAAACACTGTGTCGCTGTCCAAAAATCCGCAAAGAAAAAGGGGCAACAGAAAGCTCAAATACCTCCAAAATCCGAAATTAATTTGGGAAAACTTTGAATATCAAAATCCAAGCCCTACCTGTCGTGAGTCCAACGGCGCAAAAATCGTCGAAATCGGGTGTCGGATAAAGCCAGGAGAGTCTGCGCACCGAGAAGACGCAAAACGGGTCGAAGATGAACTAAGCGCGCCGCGACGGAAAACGGCCAACCTCGGAAACCGTGCACCACCACAACTCCGGGAAGCCACCGTTGGAAAGATCTCAGGCAGAGGAACACTTCTTCTTCAGGGCTCACAGTGAAAATCCGATCCTAAAGGGGTGAAAAATGGGGTTAAAACCGGATAAATAGCCTTTAAGGGCTTAAAGGGTTTCGGGTTAAAACCCTTTAGCCCGCTCGATCCGGTGCAGTCCGGGTCGGACCAGCCGCCGTCCGACGCGCCCGGCGCCCGCCACGTACCCCCAAACAGGGAACATCCGTGCGGGGCCACCGCGCGCGCCACGCGCCCCCCTGCTACAGCGGCGGGGCGACGCGGGTGGCGACGCGTGGCGCCTTGCCACGCGTCGGCCGCTCCGCCGCCCCCGCTCACCGCCTAAGGCCCCCGTGGGCCGGGTGCGCGTGAACCCGCCAATGACGCTGCGCCACGTGTCCTACACCCGGTCCACGCGCCGCTCCGCATTTTTCCCTGGACCGAGCCGCGCGCACCCGCCAATGCCGCGCTGCCACGTGGCCCGCCCCGCGGTCCATGCACCCGCGCGCATCCTCCGTGGACCGAGCAGCGTGGGCCGGCCAATCCCGAGCCGCCACGTGGCACCAGCCGGTCCACGGTCACCCCCCATGCACCCGTTTTCCCCCGAAACTTCCGGTAGTCCGTTTTTGGTCATCCGGACTCCAAATTGGGCAAATAAATAGCCGTTTTCAAGTGTTTTTCCGTGCTGAATCCAATGCTACCCTCTGTTTGGCCAAAATCCTTCCCGAAAATTCGGCAAACCCAGCCGAAGGCCAAAACAGTAACAGATACCACTCAGGTCCAACAGTAGCACCACTTTGATGCACCTTGGGCCAGATACACCAACAATAGGTGTTCTCAACTGTAGATTCAGTCGGAAAAACTATGCGGGGTTTACGGTCTCCACATCCTCCCCCACTAAAAGGGAGTTTCGTCCTCGAAACAAAAGGAAAGTAAACCTGCGTACCTCAATCAGGAGACTCGAACAGGAAAGGGTAGGTATCCCGCATCGCCGTCTCAAGCTCCCAAGTGGCCTCTCGCTCCTCATGGTTGCTCCAAAGGACCTTTACATAAGGTATTGCCCGGTTGCGTAATTCCCTCACCTCACGAGCCAGAATCCGCACTGGGCGCTCCTCGTAAACCAAGTCCTCGCCGATGTCCAAGGATGCGAAGTCGATGACATGAGACGGATCGAATACATATCTCCTCAAGGCCGAAACATGGAAGACATCGTGCACACCAGCCAAACGGGGAGGTAGAGCAACTCTATACGCCACAGGGCCTACCCTCTCGAGCACCTCAAAGGGTCCAATGAAACGGGGACTGAGCTTCCCCCGCACTCCAAACCTCCGGACTCCTTTCGAGGGCGAGACCTTTAAGAAGACGTGATCCCCAACCTGGAACTCAAGGTCTCGCCGCCGAACATCTGCATAACTTTTCTGGCGACTCTGGGCCGTCTCCAAGTGCCGACGTATAACCCGGACCTTCTCTTCCGCCTCCAGCAGTAGATCCGGTCCCAGCGTCCTCCTCTCACCCACATCACTCCAATAAAGGGGCGACCGACACTTGCGTCCGTACAACGCCTCAAACGGAGCCATCTTAATGCTCGCCTGAAAGCTGTTGTTGTACGCGAACTCAACCAGGGGTAAGTGTCGGTGCCAACCTCCTCCAAAATCCATGACGCACGCACGCAACATATCCTCAAGCGTCTGAATGGTGCGCTCTGACTGGCCGTCTGTCTGTGGGTGGAATGCCGTGCTGAAGCTAAGCTGAGTACCCATGGCTGACTGTAAGCTCCCCCAAAACCGTGACACAAATCTCGGGTCTCGATCTGAAACAATGGACGCTGGTACTCCGTGCAGCCTAACAATCTCAGCCAAATAAAGCTGTGCCAAGCGCTCCATGGACCAAGTCATCTGCACAGGCAGGAAATGAGCTGACTTGGTAAGTCTATCAACAATCACCCAGATTGCGTCGGCTCCACTCTGTGATCTCGGTAGCCCAGTCACAAAATCCATGGTGATGCGGTCCCACTTCCATTCGGGAATTGGAAGACTTTGCAACTTGCCAGCAGGTACACGATGTTCTGCCTTCACTTGCTGACAAGTTAAACACTGAGCCACGAATCTTCCAATATCCCGCTTCATTCCAGACCACCAAAAGTGTGCCTTAAGGTCCCTATACATCTTAGTACCTCCAGGGTGGACGGTATAAGGTGTATAGTGAGCCTCTCTCAAAATCTGATCCCTGATCTCCGAATCTGTAGGCACACACACTCGGTCCCTGTACCGCAGTACTCCCGAGCTATCCACTGAAAAATCCCCTAACTGCTCTGCCTGAAGCTGCGATCTGATCCTCGTCAAGTAGGGGTCCTCACTCTGTGCCTCACCAATCCTGTCCAACAGAGTGGGCTGCAAGACCATGGACAAGAGTCTAGCAGAGACCCCAGGGGACACTACCTCTATCTGTAGACGCCTCAACTGCTCCACAAGTGGTGCCTGCTGAGTAATCATCATGCTCAAGCTCTGTGCTGATCTCCTACTCAAGGCGTCTGCAACCACATTGGCCTTGCCGGGATGATAAAGGATACTCAAGTCATAATCCTTTAAAAGCTCCAACCACCGGCGTTGCCGCAAGTTCAGCTCCTTTTGAGTAAAAAGATACTTTAGGCTTTTGTGGTCTGTATAAATCTCACAGTGCTCTCCGTAGAGATAATGCCGCCATAACTTCAGGGCGAACACCACAGCGGCGAGCTCCAAGTCGTGAGTAGGGTAATTCTTCTCATAATCCTTTAATTGCCGTGAAGCATAGGCAATTACCCTACCATGCTGCATCAGGACACAACCCAAGCCGCTGTGTGAGGCATCACTGTAAATCACAAATCCGTCGCCCATCACGGGTAGAGCTAAAACTGGCGCTGAGATCAATCTCCTCTTAAGCTCCTCAAAGCTTTCTTGGCACCGCTCAGACCAAACAAACTTCACCCCCTTTCTCGTCAGACTGGTCAGGGGAGTAGAGAGCTTCGCAAAACCCTCTACAAATCGACGGTAATAGCCCGCTAATCCAAGGAAACTACGGACCTCCGTAGCCGTCGTCGGTCTAGGCCAATCCCGAACTGCCTCAATCTTCGTCGGGTCCACTGCCACCCCTGCGGCTGATATGACGTGGCCTAGAAAAGCAACCTCCCGGAGCCAAAATGCACACTTTTTCAGCTTGGCAAACAGCTTCTTCTCTCGCAGAAGCTGTAGCACGATCCTCAAATGCTCCTCATGCTCTACCTCACTCCGGGAGTAGACCAAAATGTCGTCTATAAACACAACGACAAATCGATCCAAGTACGGCTGAAACACCCGGTTCATTAAATCCATGAATGCGGCAGGGGCATTAGTTAGTCCAAAAGGCATGACTGTAAACTCATAATGCCCATACCGGGTTCTAAAAGCCGTCTTGGGGATGTCCTCGGCCCTCACCCTCAACTGGTGGTAACCTGACTGAAGATCCAGTTTTGAGAACACTGATGCACCCTGCAACTGATCGAACAGATCATCAATCCGTGGTAGCGGGTACTTGTTCCGGATGGTCACCTTATTTAGCTCACGGTAATCCACGCACAAGCGAAGTGATCCATCCTTCTTCTTCACGAATAAAACTGGCGCTCCCCACGGAGATACACTGGGTCTCACAAAGCCTACATCCATCAAATCCTGCAACTGAGCCTTCAATTCCTTCAATTCCGCTGGGGCCATCCTATAAGGTGCCTTCGAGATTGGTGCGGTCCCTGGAACCACATCAATCACAAACTCAACCTCCCTCTCCGGCGGCAAGGTCGATAGCTCAGAGGGAAACACATCCGGGAACTCGCGGACGATAGGGATATCCTCGAGTCCCGGTGCCGCCGTAGGCACCTCTACGACCGTCGCCAGGAAAGCAGTACAGCCCCTACTCATCATCCGCCGAGCTCTCGACGACGAGATAGTCATCGCAAACAGGGTACTCTGACAGCCTCGAAATACGAACTCCTCCTGTCCTGGCTCACGAAGAGTCACAGTCCTCTCCCTGCAGTCTATAGTGGCGCAATACCGAGATAACCAGTCCATACCTAGTACAACGTCGAAATCCCGGAGCTGCCGCAGCACGAACAAGTCTGCCGGCAGAATCCAGGGTCCCAACTGTACAGGGCACTCCCTACAATACTCCACAACATGCAGAACATGGTCTGGAATCTGAACCTCTAATGCATGTGATAAAGGTGCTACCTCTATACCATGTAAGGATGCGAACTCTCTACTAATGAATGAATGCGATGCGCCTGTATCAAAAAGAGCTCGAGTATGAACTGCTGAAATCAAAATGATACCTGCGACGACATGCTCCGCGGCGGTAGCATCCTCCACCTGTGCCGCATAAACTCGCCCACTCGGTGCTGGCGGTCGTCGATCTGGCTGTCGAGAGGAAGATGAGGCATGATCAGGCCTACCATAGGCCACAGAAGGCCCAGCTGACTGGTATGGAACAGTAGGTGCCGAAGCCGAGGAAGGAGCTGGAGGACCTGCTCTGGGGCACGCTCTCTGGAGATGACCAGCCTGTCCACATCGAAAGCAACGGCCCTGACTCTGGGAACACTGAGGCGGGGAGTGTGGCCCTCCACAAATGACACACCGGTCTGATCGTGGCTGTCGCCGAGGCTGCTGCTGCTGCTGCGACTGCTGCTGCTGAGAGGACTGCTGCCGAGATGGTCGGCGCTGCTGCTGCCACGGACGGGATGCTCCTGATCTCTGGCGCCCCTGATGCCCACGACCCTGCGGAGGAGGTCGCGGAGGTCTCGGGGGTCCCTGTCCACCTGACTGCCCCTCATCCACTGGTGCTGGGCGCTTTGCCCCCGAAGTCACTGCTGGGGCTGGCGCCACCTCCGCCATCACCGTCTCTCCAGACTCGACATATAGTGCCTGCTCCATCGAAGCCTCAAGAGTCTGCGATCTGCTGGAACGAACATGCTGATAAATATCCCGATGCAACCCTCGCTCAAACATATAGATCTGATGTGCCTCGTCCCTGGCCACGTGAGGCATACTAGCCAGCAGCTGGTTAAATTCGGCTATGTACACCTGCACGGGACGATCTCCCTGACGAAGAGTCCTCAGCCGCTCCTCCAGTCTCTGTCGGACGCTCTCGGGGAAGAAGGCTCCCAAAAGAAGACTGCGAAACTCCGCCCATGAGAGAAGCTGCGTCCCCGGCGGCCCAGCCGGTCGCACACGCCGCCACCATGCCTCGGCGTTGCCTTCCAGGAAATGAGAAGCCAAAAGGACCCGGAAGCGATCCTCGATAAATAAACTCTCAAAATGACGCTCCATGGCCGTGACCCAAGTCTCGGCCTCCCACGGCTCAGCTCCCATACCAGAAAAACGGGGTGGGTCCAACTGGCGAAACCTCATCAACAACTCCACCACCATCCGCTGCTCAGCTGAAGTCAGCGATCCCGTCGTCCCCGATGCTGGTCTGCTAGGAACCGGCTCCACGGAAACTGCCGGTGCTGAAGGAACAACAGGGGGGCCACAACTGGGGGAGAAGGTACAGGCGCACTCTCACGGGGTGCCACCTCAGGCTGCGACCTCTGCTCCAACAAAGCCATCATCCTGCCCAAGGCCTCCTCCTGACGACGAGAGGTCTCCTCCTGACGCTGGATAACCTCCGACATCTGTGCCATCTGGGCTCGGAGCTCCTGTACCTCATCCTGCCGTCCTGGTCCCGAGCCCTCCTGCTCAGGCACCGAGGAAGGAAGCTGCGAACGCGCAGGCCTCCCGCGTCGCGGAGGCATCACTTCCCTGAGAAGGAAGAAAAGAACAGTCAGAACTTCCAAATCACACTCGACCCAATCTCGCGAAAGTCCTCAGGCATACCTCCCTTCCCGATAGCACTATGTTGTCTGCAGCCAACATAGTCGCCACAGAAGGAAAATATGTCAATCTCTCACCCCATCCACTGGGAGAGTATAAAACCCAATCAAGACTCTCGCAACAGAGTTACGACTCTCACGTAAGTCATCCTAGGGTCCAACCACAAGCCTAGGGTTTTTAAGTCCTCACTGACCTACAACCTAGGCTCTGATACCACTCTAATCTGTCACGCCCCGGATCGAAACTGCGATCCGAGCCCGCCAACAGATCCGCCATCCCTACGGGAAGCCCCGTAGAAACGTAGCGTCTAACCTGCAAATGAGCATCTATACTATACAGGTATCAGAGATGAAACGAAAATACTGAACTGAAATAAAACAACTCTAAGTATATGTACAGACCAAGTCCTCACATACATACATAAGTCGCTCCAAAATAAAAAGAGTACAACTCGATCCTCACTACAAGATCACTCAAAACAACTCTCAAAAGGTGAGGGTACAGCTACTCTCAGAAGACACCTGGTAGGGATCTAACTCGCGACTCCCTTACCTCGATCAGCTGGATCAGCAACCTGTGCAACTGGAACAGAAGTAGAGGTCCCTGGGGAAAAATACACCACGACGGGTGTGAGAACTACATCCCCAAGTAGTTCTCAGTGGGTGCCGCCAACAAGACCGACGGTCTGCCCACTAAGTCCACTAGAGGCATAAAGTAACAAATGAAATACTGGAAAGAAATGCTGATGAAATAACTCTACAGCTACTATGCCTCTAACTAGATGCTCAAGGAGTGAAACAGAAGAAGACTGGTACCACTACTGACTCCCAACTCAAATCACCCAATCCACAATGACTGCCACATCGGGTCCAGTCAACCTGCGCCAACCTACTGCCGTTACGTCCCGAAGGAGCGGCCTTACGTAGGGTGTCCGTGGCTGCCAAACAGGCCCAGCCAGAAGGACTGCATCGACAAAGCCGCAATAGCAAGTAACCCGCCTAGCTCCGGAGTGGCACTCGAGGGGCGCGACCCCACCGAGCAAAGTATCTGCGCATCTATGTCGAGCTCAATGTGGCCCATGCAGGCTATAGTCCAAATCCACGATCAACAAGATCGACTGTAATCAAAGGAACCCTGTCTCACTCACTGGCTGGAACACAACACAGCCGAGACCCACTGTCACTCAGACAACTCCCAAAGACACTCTGATCAATGAACTGACTATCAACTCCACTCGGTCCCCTGACACGAGTGTAAATGCACCCCACTAATAACCCGACCCCTCGGCCCCCTATCTGGGCGAGGAAGGAACAAAGTCCAGATGAAATAGTGATGACTGTGGAGTGTCTAGAGCAATAAAGTAACCTAGCCCAAGTTGGAGTTTTCTACTAGTCTGGTTGAACATGCTGTATATGACAGGGGTGCTAGGTCAAGTCCAAAGATAGCAATAAATAAGGATGTAGAGAATACTGATATGAAACACATGCTAATCTGAACAAATAAGCATTCCCAACTCATGCTCTCTAACATGCTGTACTGGAGGTAACAATAATACAAACACATCCCTAATCAGCTAGAATTAGTGTGCAGATCGTAAATCCTGAGAGCGAGGCCACCCACCTGAACAGTCGCGCTGTCGAAAGTCCCACAGCTGATAATACCAAAGATGGCAGCTACACAGAGTCCACCGGGTCCAACACAGTCCACTCTGCTCCTGGGTACAAAAACCACACTGTTGTTACATAATATTCCTCTCAAACTGTCGGATTTAACATATAGGAATTCCGCTGCAAAGATGGCCAAAAATCACCTGCTAAGGGTCCTCAGAAAAATCCGAATAAAATATCCCCGCGATCTACGCGTCGATAGCTTCGAAACGACTACCTGCACGTCCAAATCCGAGCTTTCTACGCTGAGAAATAAATCCGGCAAGAAAATAACCTCCAACCCGACTGTAGAAATTTCCCCAGATCAACATCTGGAAAGAGAGAAGATTCTCACCTTCGAGACAGTCTCCTAAAGTCCTGAGAAAAATACAGCAGATTCCTCGCGAAGAGTAGATGAATTTAGGCTCTTGAATCACTCCGATCCGATGTCTGTACGCAAAGATATGGCCAAAACACTGTGTCGCTGTCCAAAAATCCGCAAAGAAAAAGGGCAACAGAAAGCTCAAATACCTCCAAAATCCGAAATTAATTTGGGAAAACTTTGAATATCAAAAACCAAGCCCTACCTGTCGTGAGTCCAACGGCGCAAAAATCGTCGAAATCGGGTGTCGGATAAAGCCAGGAGAGTCTGCGCACCGAGAAGACGCAAAACGGGTCGAAGATGAACTAAGCGCGCCGCGACGGAAAACGGCCAACCTCGGAAACCGTGCACCACCACAACTCCGGGAAGCCACCGTTGGAAAGATCTCAGGCAGAGGAACACTTCTTCTTCAGGGCTCACAGCGAAAATCCGATCCTAAAGGGGTGAAAAATGGGGTTAAAACCGGATAAATAGCCTTTAAAGGCTTAATGGGTTTCGGGTTAAAACCCTTTAGCCCGGCCGATCCGGTGCGGTCCGGGTCGGACCAGCCGCCGTCCGACGCGCCCGGCGCCCGCCACGTACCCCCAAACAGGGAACATCCGTGCGGGGCCACCGAGCGCGCGCCACGCGCCCCCCTGCTACAGCGGCGGGGCGACGCGGGTGGCGACGCGTGGCGCCTTGCCACGCGTCGGCCGCTCCGCCGCCCCCGCTCACCGCCTAAGGCCCCCGTGGGCCGGGTGCGCGTGAACCCGCCAATGACGCTGCGCCACGTGTCCTACACCCGGTCCACGCGCCGCTCCGCATTTTTCCCTGGACCGAGCCGCGCGCACCCGCCAATGCCGCGCTGCCACGTGGCCCGCCCCGCGGTCCATGCACCCGCGCGCTTCCTCCGTGGACCGAGCAGCGTGGGCCGGCCAATCCCGAGCCGCCACGTGGCACCAGCCGGTCCACGGTCACCCCCCATGCACCCGTTTTCCCCCGAAACTTCCGGTAGTCCGTTTTTGGTCATCCGGACTCCAAATTGGGCAAATAAATAGCCGTTTTCAAGTGTTTTTCCGTGCTGAATCCAATGCTACCCTCTGTTTGGCCAAAATCCTTCCCGAAAATTCGGCAAACCCAGCCGAAGGCCAAAACAGTAACAGATACCACTCAGGTCCAACAGTAGCACCACTTTGATGCACCTTGGGCCAGATACACCAACAATAGGTGTTCTCAACTGTAGATTCAGTCGGAAAAACTATGCGGGGTTTACGGTCTCCACAATGCAACTAATATTGTTTTTTATAATCTAGATGGGGCAACACTGGAGGGCTGCGTTACGGAACCAATGTCAAGACGTGTGACATTGAGTTCTAAGAGACGAGCTCGAGAGGCGCAGAAACAATGTATTACTATTAAGTTGGTTTTTATTAGGGTTTTATGTCGATTAACCCTAATGGATGCCCTATGGATCATGTTATAGAGATCATTTATATGTGCACACAGATGATGTATGAAAATGCTTTGTGATGATAATGATTGGGACCACACATGCAGATAAGTGATATACCTGTTATTATTATTATTCTTTAGTTTTCAATGTGGAGTCATTACAGTCACATACGTGCAATGCGGAGGAGGACTGGATTGCATTTCATTGCCCACATTGAAGGTATTAGGCTTGATTAACATATTGATCAAAATACATATGATGGGCACTGAGCGCTATGATCACATTCAGTCACTGTGATTTGGACTAATTTCTATCAGTCAGCTTTATTAAATTTATATTAGATGAAATATATAATTCATGGATGCAATTTAATATAAATCTGATAGATTGGAATAATATAAAAATGTTTAATTTTAAAGAATAGATGTTGGACACACTACTATGTAGCCTTCGACTTTAGTAAATGTGGCATATTCTTAGGGTTGAGAGTACCATGGTTATATCGATGGGCTAGTCCCACGAATAAGAGGTAGCCACCTACAACATTTGATGTATATGGTAAAATATTATTGTACCGATAACTGTTAGGTGAAGGTTTTAATATTAATTTTATTCATATTTGAACGGTAGGTCAAACTTAACTAGGATGTGAGGCCAATAACTGTTAGGTGAGGCTTTTATGTCCTAGAGGCTAAAGAATGATTGCAATATATTTTTGAAACATTGGGCAAGAGTTGTCCACTCATCGAATTACTAATTACAATAAATTATTAGGTGAGGTAATTTACAAAAATCGGTGAGAACGCAATCCCACTAGAAACCAATTTAAGAGGTTTCTGTTTCTTCACTAAAGGAGTGTGAAAAATTCATAAAATTTAGTGGGAGATACCATTTGATTAAAAGTCCATAATCAAATGGAATAATGAAGATATATAACTAATTGAATATCTTTACCTTTTTGCAGAATATGGCTGCCTCTAACCCTCTCACTAAATTCTGATGCCAACGCTTGATGGTCCTAATTTCTTTTTCTGATTTGGCTACGGAACTTGAGAATTGTTCTCAACTCCGAGAAAATTGCCTATATTTTGAACACTCCTGCTCCTGAACTTCCAACTGATGATAATGAGCAGCAGAGAGCTGCATATGAAAAATGGATAGATGACGATAATAGAGTCAGGTGCTACATGTTGCATCGATGAGCAACGATTGCAACGCCAACATGAGCACATGGACAGTGCATCATCATTTACTTCACCTACAGGAACTGTATAGTGAACAAAGCCGCTCTACTCGATATGAGATATCAAAGCGGTTATTTCGAGTAAGAATGTCTGAAGGCCAATCAGTTAATCATCATTGTTTGAAAATGATGAAGATATTGAGGAGCTTGAGAAGGGCCTACGGATGGATGCAGACTTACAGACAGACTTAATTCTGCAACTTACCTGACTCACTTCGCAGTTCGTCATGAACTTTCAAATGAATAAGATCATGTGCACTCTCTCAGAGCTCTTGAATATGCTAGTGACAGCAGAGGGAACAATAATAAAAGGTAACAAGGGGACAATCTGGCTATAGAACGGGCTTCTTCCTCCAAAGAAGTATAAATGGAGAAATAAGAAACTGCAAGAAGCCAAAGGGTAATATCAAAAGACAAGTTTCTAAGAAGGTCATTACAGGAAATGTTTCCATTGTAATAAAGATGGCCATTGGAAAAGGAACTGCCCCGAATACCTTGCTAGCTAAAGAACAAGGCAAAGGACAAATCCTTCTGAGGTAAGTCCGACCTGCCTCATTATTGAAACTAGTCTGTCGGTATATGCTACTACCACTTGGATAATTGATCTGCATGCACTTCTCATTGTGCACCTCGATGCAGGGTTTAAAACAAAGTAGAAGGCTGAAGGAAGGAGAAATCACCCTACGAGTGGGTAATGGAGCAAAAGTTGCTGCATTAGCCGTAGGGACCTATCCTATACTATTACCGTCAGGCATAGTTTTAGAATTAAAAGATTGTCTTTACGTTCCTAATGCTAGTAGAAACTTAATTTCTGTTTCTTCATTATCAATGATTGGTTGCAATTTGTTTTAAATAAATCCTTGCTTTAATTTATTTGAGAAATAAATTGATAGGCTATGGAACAATGATTGACAAGTTATATCACTTACTATGGATGCCAAGTGTACATACAGTTGAGCAGGAATGATGCCGTAGGACTAAAGACCTAGAGAAGAGGTAGATCGAAAGCTATGTGGCATCTTGATTAGGTCATATCAGTGAGATAGGATTAACAAATTGGTGAAAGATGGGCTCTTGAGCTCATTGGCTTGCGAGCCATATCCGACTTGTGAATACATTTCTTCAAGGAAAGATGACCAAATTACCCTTTATTGGGGCAAGGAGAAAGAGCCACTAATATACTTGCCCGGTGCCTAATGATGTGTGCGGACCATTTGATGTGCAAGCCAGGGGAGGTATGTTTACTTCATCACCTTACTGATGATTATTCACGGTATGGGGATGTCTACTTGATGAGACAAAAACTGAAGCCGTTGAAAAGTTCAAAGAGTTTAGACATGAAGTTGAAAAAACAAACAATGGAAAGTTTATAAAATTATTCGATCAGATCGAGGAG
>JAQOTM010000172.1:226589-326373 GCA_029168755.2 Tillandsia fasciculata | reverse complement strand
ACTTTACATACCTTACTCGTGTTTTTTTCCCCTCGAGTGCCACTCCGGAGTAGGCTTTACACCGTGCCGGTGCCGGGCAGTTGGTGAGTTGCGAGTGATGACAGAGCAGGCAGTGCCAGTATTTCCTGGCCCTTTGATTGGGTTTCTTTGGGCAGTTAGCTTTATAGTTGCATATATACAGTTATCTTTTGGCACTGCATTTAGAGGCATAGTAGTGGTAGTTCCTTTTTCAGCAGTCTTTATTGCATACCACTGTTCTTTCCTTTTGCCTCTTTATTCCTAGTGGGTGCGTCAGCATTTGAGGTTTTACCCACTAGGGGAGGCTACTGGTTTATCTAGTAGTTCTCACCCCCATTGTTGTTTTCTGTCCTTTTCCCCTGTGTTTTGCAGAGTCGTCTGTGGGAGCTGCTGGGCCTTCAGCGGCGGATCGAGGTAAGAGGATTGCGGACTAGCTAGATCATCTACCCCGACTGTGAGAGTAGCTGGACTTTTATTGTACCCCTTTTGTATCTCAGACTATATTAGTTTACTTTTGGGACTGGCTTTAGCCAGCTGGTTGTATATTTATGGTGAGCTGGGAGTATATTGTACTTTTATTTCAGCTTGTAGTTTATTTCAGTCTGAGATTACTTTTAGTTCTATTAGTTCAGCTCTGTTTATGCTCTTTTATTGTATATTATTTATCTGAGCAGGTTACCAGCGCTTCGTGTACATGGAAAATTCTGTGTGCACGGCGGATCTGTTGGCGGGCCCGGGTTCTGGTTCACACCCGGGGCGTGACAGCATGTATTGAAAGTTGGTATCAGAGCAGGGGTAGGTCGCTGGCTTATGAGGTTGCAGGAGCTCTTTTTCTTCGATGGTTCGGATATTTATACCCGTTCAAACCATGTGTATAATCACCGATTTTAGTAATCGGCGTGATCTAAGGAGAATCATCGCATATCTCTTAACTACTTCCTTTTGAGTCAATTCTCCTCAATGAGATAGTAGCTGTTTTTCGTCCATGTTAATTCCCTAATCGGCGCGCCGAAGCGTGATCTTCGACGCTTTCCAATGCTGGGTGTCGCTTGCCATTCCGGAGTCAATTACGAGATTAGCGTCTAAATCTCGTACTCTTTCTCTCCAGAATCTTTTCTTTTGCAGCTCGAGCAGCCGAGAGTTGACCCTGACTTCGCCTTTTTCGTCGTTTGACTGAGGCGGTCTGATATTTGCCTTCAGCCGAGGTCGGTCCCGGATGAGATGATACCCTTTTTGTTGGCTGCTTTTTCTATCGGCTGATACCTTCAGCCGATGATACACGCCATGTGTCACTTCTTTAGGTGACGAAAATTTTGACATCAATAATATGTTACCATTTTGCTAATGATGATATGTTTTTCTCTTGAGCAATACACTCCAAAATGAGTATAAATCATACACTTTATTCTATACTTCTGTCACGCCCCGAGGTTTAAACACGCGGAAGAAACGTCACCGTTTAGCTCTCAAATTTTGCATATATATTTTTTTGAAACCGTTCTTCCCCAGTGCGTGCCCAGATCCGCTGCATATACAAATTCACTCTGCAAACGGGCAGAGTCTCCTTTGTATATACACGGCGTCCCGACTACAATAATCATACACTCATCACTTTAACCACACTAGATCGACAATCAAGTACATACAACCATTTTTCTACAAGTGACAGAGAGGCCGATTAACTTTGGAAAGGATAAATCCACAGGGTTTGGAAAACGGTGCCCACACGACACCCAGATTTTACAAAGCCGTTTTGAAATCCATAAATACACAGGGTTTTGAAAACGGTGCCCACTCGACACCTGTGTTTTCCAAAACTATTTCGAAACCCATAAATCCACAGAGTTTTGAAAACGGTGCCCACTTGACACCAATGTTTTTCAAATCCTTTTCGCAATGTTTTCTTTCCTTTTCTTTTTATTTGAAAACGGCTAACTATCCGATAATAACTAAACATGCATCCACAGAGTACTGTAAATAATCCAACATCCAAGTCAACCCCACAAAAGTATCACACCCACATAGCTATTAACAGATAATGAAATGAGCAACAGAAGAACTAACCACAGTCTGTAGCCTCGAAGGGCCAAAAGACCTCTCATCGCGGCCTCACCGTTGCCCTAGCTCTCACCCCTGACTGAACCTGTCACAGAGTGGGGAGTCAGCGACACAAGATATAAGTATGAAAAGCAAGAAGGGCTATAACTAAAGCAAACCACAATAAACCAGAGCAACCGCCCCTCCTCATCGTGCAATCGACAGTAAAGCCCTCCCCCCTGCACAATCTAAATAGGGTACCTGCCCCGGCAACCCAGACCGAGTACTAACCTCGGCAAACCAGACCGAGCACCAACCTCGGCAACCACCGCTCACACCCCCCACCAACGGGGGCCCCCATTACGTCACCCACACGTGGGGTACACGGGTCAATGTACCACTTTTCCGGAAAAGCACACCCTCGCGGTGGCCAAACTGCTGGTGTGCGTGTAGCAAATCTCGAGCCTCGATCGAGCACCAACCTCGGCAACCCAGACCGAGCACCTGCCTCGGCAATCACCCAGAACATGATGTATCATCGTGCACAGCGACCCTTAGTCGCCATAAATGTAATGATAATAAAAACATACGCATATACGGGGGTTAGCAATATTTTAACGTGTCAAACCTTTGCTCTTACCAAATACCCTTGTTTCCCGACTCAAGAACTGTCGAAAGAGGAACCCACCTTCCGACTTCCGACTGGTCGCACCGATCACCGTCCTCATCGCTAGTATGCCCCGAACAACCCTACTGTTGTTCGGAGAGGGCGAATTGCCCGTCCAATCTCCCACCGCGACGTTCATTAATCTGGAGGTCCACGTCACCCCCACTACCCCTTAAAATGATAAACATAACAATAACAAAAACATGCACAAAGAGGTTCTAAGGGGTACCCACCTCAAACACGAAGAAGAAGATGTGCGGAAGCTCCAGCTAAAACACTCCCACCTCGTGCCCGAAAAAGCTACAATAAGAAATGTTGTTAAAAAACATCGTCGTGACCAAAAACACTCAAAAACGGGGCGAAACGGGCTAAAAACGTAGCTTCCGGACACTTAGGCTGAGGGCTGTACACGGGTCTAGGCGTGGACCGGGTCCACGACACAGTGGAGGCGACGGTGCAGACCGGGCTCACCCCGGGCGCGTGCACCAGGCAGTTTGGGCCGGGCTGGTGCACGGGCAAAGCGCGAACCGGGCTCACGCATCCCCGGTTGCGGCGGCAGCGCTGGGTGCACGCCCAGGCGTGGACCGCGCCTGCGGGCCGGGCTGGCGCACGCGCCCGTGCGCCGGGTCCGTGCCCGTGCGCCGGGTCCGCGCCTTCGGGCTGCGGAAACGTGCGCCGGGCGCACGCCGGTCCGGTGGACCGCGCGGGTGCGGGGTTGGGCTGGCGCACGCGCCGGTGCGCCGGGTCCGCGCCTTCGGGCTGCGGAATGTGCGCCGGGCGCACGCCGGCCCGGTGGACCGCGCGGGTGCGGCTGTACGGGATGAACAGTACTTCCGATTTTTTTGTCCCCCGCGGCTCCGGTGATGACCCAGCGAACACGGCGACTGCGGCGGCGACCCCGTGAATACGATAACGGCGGCGGCGGCCTCCCGTTTAACAATGGCGGCGGCGGCTTCCCGTTACCCCAAAACCAACATCGCGCGCGACATCCGAACAACCAACACCCAAACCCTCGACCCCTCAGAAATTGCAAAAAGGAAAATCAACAAGAGGGGTTTTCCCCGATCGCTTACCGTGATCCTGCGAGGAAGGAGAAGGTGGATCGTCCCTCTCGTCACCAACGTAAAACTCCACGGGAGATGTATTCCCCCTTTTCTTCCTTCTCCTTTCAAGTTCTCGACAGGAAACAAAAAGGTTACTACTAAAAGGGTGTTAGATATATAAATATATCCACTCAACCCTAGGTCATGATCCGACTCAAACTTCCTCAAAAATCGTGCAAATTGCCATGCACGAATCTCGGTGCACTTTACGGTCACCGTGTGCTTCAAACCCCCATTCCGGGAGATCCGTAAGTTCGATTTCAGATCCGATCGCACCGCCGTTCATCATTTTTCGAGCTCTAGCACCTAAAAATACCCGCGAACCTCGGCGGTCAGTTCAGAAATTCTCGAACTTTCAACCCCCCTGACAACTAAAAAGATTCAATTAAGACCAAAACGAAAAACCGGAAGGTCGAGGTATTACAAAATAAATAAAATAAACCAATAACATAAATAAGATGAAAAAGTCTGATCATAGAAGGATCCCGTCCGATCGCCTCAAAAAGCGTGCCGGCCACTTAGCACGGATTCTGATGCACCACTCAAAGGCAAACGCTTTGACCCCCATTCCGAGAGATCCGCAAATCGGAATCCGAATCCGATCGCTTTGCCGTTCTCCGTTTTCCAAGCTCAAACGCAGAAAAAATACTCGCGGTCCAGGCCGGTCCATTGCAGAAAACACAGTGAAAGGTTTCCCTAACAATCCCGTCATAAAAAGAAGGTATTCAAAGGCATTGGAACGCCAGGACACTACAACTTCACTTTAGAATGGATCAATATATAACATACAACCCGCATAGGGTATACACTTTTAACGTTTTAAAAATTTTGCTATTACATTTCTGGCCTATTATTGATGAAACTCTCTGTTTTATTATGTGTCAACCTTGCCAATAGCTCTATCCAATTCTCGCTTTCTGATTTAATTTTCGAACTACCTTTAAATTTTGCTATTATATTTCTAGCCCACTTTTAACCGAAAAAAAAAAAAAAAAACTAACCTTAATAATGCCGCGTGTGCGTATGATCTTCTATTATAAACAAAAAGAAAAATACTTCGTATCATGCCCCGAGTTTTGAAAAGTATCTATTTTTTTCTTTTTTCAATCAGAGTTTAAAGTATATTCCAAGGTATGAGCAGATCGCCACATGTATAGAAAATTCTCCGTTCCTTTGGACAGAGCCTTCCCTATACATGCACAGCTAAGTAAGTACAGTTGCAATCAGAGTAATGTCTAAACACTCTAACCATAATCCAAAATATAATCATCTCAGTTCTTAACATCATACATTAGACAATTCCAAATATATCTAAGTCATAATATACTGCAAAATATATAAACTGAAGTCTATAGCATCATCAGGGGGACAACTCTATCGTGACAGCCTCACCAACTCGTTCCGACATCCCATCACCCGACATACCTGAAAAATGGTCACTCAGGGGTGTGAGATACAACATAAGTGTATCCCAGTGGGTACGACGGACCGAAAAATAGCAAATCGTATCCACTGGCATACAATAATCAACGAATAGTAAATGATCAGTAGGTAAGGGCAGATATAGATAAGCAGATAACTGAATGGATCATAATCACAATACTGAGTATATAAAGGTACAGGTGCTAAAGCATGCTAAAATAGAGATCTGAATTATAATCACAATACTGAGCATATAAGGGTATGGGTGCTAGAGCATGCTGAAATAGAGATCTGAATCATAATCACAATATTGAGTATATAAGGGTACAGATGCTAGAGCATGCTGAAATAGATATATAAATGATGCATCAATAATAGAAACTCAAGTACCCAATCGATGCTACCCTTTTGGTCTCTGGGACCTCAGTCAAAACGCCATAATCTGGCACTATGACCTCAGACTAAAGCCACTTTTGGTCACCGGGGCCTCAAACTAATGCCATTTTTGGACACGCAGTGGGTTAACATAACCCCGCACTCACAAGTGTTATCGGGGGGCTCACGAGTCTTTTAATAAACCACTTTACCGGCAAAGAACACCATGACGGTGGCCAAACCGTCGGTGGATGTGAAGTACAGCAGTGTGTGGCGATCATAATACTGATGCTCAAGCTCACGATCAAGAGACCGGATAATCGGCAACAAGCCGGAAATCCCAACAGGGATGCAAGTATATGTATATTAATCCTGCGTCATATCATGCAGTACTGAATGCAAAGAGTAATGAACTGTCTGAATAAGAGTAATCAAAGTAATGACTAATCAAATATGGCATATGTCCAGATAAAATCAAAGCGCACTGATATCCAACAAATGGCCAATCAAGCATGATAAATGTCCAGATATAATCAAGGGATACTGATGACCGATGAAGCATGAAAATGTTCAGATATAATTCAAGTATACTTAACGACCAATCAAGCATGGTAAAGGTTCTGATATAATAAAGGTATATTGATGACCAATCAAGCATGATAAAGTTTCAGATATAATCAAGGTATACTAATGACCAATCAAGGATAGGAAAGGTCATATATAATCTGTGAAGACCCGAATCCCCGCGGATGATTTGCAGTGTGTTTAGTGGCTCCTGGGTGCCTTTTGTGTGTTGGAGATGTTTGCGCGTAAATCGGACCTAAGAAATGGACTCAGCGCAAAAAATGGATCAAGATTGTCTATTCGGATGCCTTCGTCGAAATTTAAAAGTGGTTTCTCTCAAAACGGACACCGAATTTGGATTCAGTGCGAAAAAACGTTGGAAAATGGCTATTTGGATGTTCTTTTTCTGAGTCCGGACACCCGAAAACGAACAATCGGAAGTTTTCTGTGTATTCTGGTGCCGGGGGGAGCCGTGGACTGGGGGGCAGCCATGTGGCGGCTTGTGAGTGGCCGGCGCACGCGGCATGGTCCACGGAAGCGGCGCAGGCAGGCGGGGGCAGGTGGCGTGGCAGGCGGGCAGGCGCGGGGCAGGCGGGGCTTGTCGGGGGCGCCGCCACGTGGCGGCGCGTGGTTGACGGGCACCAACCACCTGCGCGTATTGGGCGGGCCACGTGGCGCAGCCTAGTTGGCCGGGCGCTGCTGCGACGTGTTCTGGAACACGTGGTGCGTCCGGATCAATCCGGGCGCATTGTACGGTGTCCCCTGTTCGGCGTCCGAATCTTTCGTCTTTCAGGCGCCCGAAAACATACCCCAAGTCCGAAATTCGATTTTTTTTAGGGTTTTTGCCTATAAATAGGCCATTTCTTTCCCCTATTTTGGTTTTTTGGAGATGTTCTTGGGCCTCCCCTTTAGCAGGAACTTTCTTCATCAAGTCCTCTACATTTCCACGGATCCTTGGCATTTTTGGAGGCCGCGACATCTATGTTTTCCCCGACTCGGCGCACTTTGACGCTTCTTTGATTTTGGCCTTTCCCGTCGGCGTTTCGTCCGCGGACTCCCCTGAGCTGACCCGAGAGATTTTTCAGCCGATTTTTGTGGCGATGTTTTCACGAGAGGTAGATCTTCGATTTCCGTATTTATCATTCCTCTCTATTTTGAGTTTTTATGGGGTATTTTGGAGCTTCTTTAGACCCCATTTTCTGCGGCATTTTTCTGGACAGCGGAGGAGTATTCTTGCATTTTCTCGGCCTACGGTTGTCGGAACTAGGAGTTTAAGGACTCGATTTGCATCTACACTTCGTGAGAAACGCAGTTGTATTTTTTTGGATTTTTTTGAGGTATCTACGAAGGTGAATATTTTCAGTTTTGGGACTGTTGTGCAAAACAGTAAATGCAGATTTTTGAGTGTAACTTTTGCGGCGTTCGGCTTGTGATACAGTTTTCGCGGTGATTTTGGAGTTCCGCGGGGAAAAGGGGAAGTTGGAAATTATCATCACGATCGAGGTGAGCATTTATCCTTTTGGTCCTAGCTGAAAATTATGTTCGGATTGGCTTCCACATCATCTTGACGCACTCGCTAATTTTGTATGGGATGTTGGACAGCACTTCAGTGTTTTGGTTGCCGCCGCCAATCCGGGAGAAGTTTTTGGATGATTTTCATTGAGTTGGAATCTTGAGAGGCTGAGGAACGTGCACGCCAAGTTTCAGCTCGATCAGACCTTGGATCGTCGCGTTTCAGGTGGGTTGGATTTTCCTCCAAATCGATGGACTGTTTTCTAATTCTATCTTGTAGTAGACATGCATGATAGACATGTTGATTGAGATGTATGCAAAGTAGAGTTAGTGACTTATTTATTGATCAGGATATATGCATGATATAGTTGAGGGTTTCTTTATTGATGTATGATGAATGCATGATAGTATCAGTGAATAATTTGGTTACGATGATTGCATGCTAGAGTTAACATTTTGAGTATCGGTTATGTTGTATGTTTAATTGTGGAACCTTGACTAGCACCCCGTCATATGTTTGTATGTTTAACCAAACTAGTAGAAAACCTTTACTTGGGTTAGGTTCTTTTATGCTTTTGTCTTCCTACACATTGCATGTTTATTCCCCTGGACTTAGAGTTTTCTCCTCGCCCGAGTAGTGGGCCGAGTGGTCGGGACAGTGTAGGACGCATGTTGCGCTCGTGCCGGGGGGCCTAGTGGAGTCTGGTGGTTGAGGTTTGTTGGTGCTAGTGTCGGGAGCCGTTTGGGATGACGGTGATCCCGGGTTGTTGGGTTTTCCTCCAATTGGTTCATCGCCACTGAGTTGTGGCGATGTTGATCTTATGATAGCAGGACCTTAAACCCAGAAATGCTTTTGGATACACAGAATTTTACTAAACTAATGTTTCTTTCCAAGCTTCGAGGGGCGCCAGAACCCATTCTCATTTGATTAGCGCAAAGGCACTAGTCCTTCGGGACTTGAAAAAATAAAACCATTTTTAACTGATTTTCTTATGAATTAAATGGTATTAAAATTGGGTTTTCCTTCAACCAAGATGGTTTTCTAAAAAGAACTTACTTTTTGTCCTCACCTAAAGAGCGGTCGAGTGAAATGGTTTTTGAAAACAAATGTCATCTTTTTATATAAATTTCCTCACCCCGATGAGGGTTCGAGTGATCTAGGTTCCAAGTGCTGCCTCCTTTTTGGGACGAAAGCAACGGGCGGCTGTGCCTGGAACCTGTTCTTGTTTGATAGGGGTTGCAGGTGTAACGACCTGGCCCACTAGCAATAATAACTTGTTGGGCCCGAAACCACAGCCCAAAATGCTTAAATCCAGTTATTATTGCTAGTGGGCCGGGTCGTTACATTTGGTATCAGAGCCAATAACCAGCCGGAAGTGTGTGGCGAGTCTCGGCTGAGTCTGGGTCTAGATGACAGGGCTAGCGAGATGAGTCTCACATCGCCTGGTGAAGCCGGAAGTGTGTGGCGGGTCTCGGCTGAGTCTGGGTCTAGATGACAGGGCTAGCGAGATGAGTCTCATATCGCCTGGTGATTTTGGGCTGCTGTGTGTGTGTTTGGGCTGACGAGGACGTCAGGCCTAAACGGGGGGAGTATGTGACGCCCCCAATAGTCCAACATCGGATGTGGATGGAATTATGATTGGGTTTATATGAGACATGGACACTAGTAATAATAACTGGGCTTAAGCATTTTGGGCTGTAGTTTGGGACCAACGAGTTATTATTGCTAGTGGGCCGGGTCGTTACAGCAGGCGTCAGTTTCCCAAAATTCTCGGTCCCGGTGTTGTTGGTTGGTTGGGTTAGATGTTGGGCCGATGGGTGTTCCGGTCCCGGTGTTGCTGGTTGGTTGGGTTAGATGTTGGGCCAATGGGTGTTCCGGTCCCGGTGTTGCTGGTCGGTTGGGTTAGATGTTGGGCCAATGGGTGTTCCGGTCTCGGTGTTGCTGGTCTGTTGGGTTCGATGTTGGGCCGATGGGGATTTTGGCTGGGGTGGTTAACTGTATTGGGTTGCGAGTTCTCTGATCTGTTCGATCGTGGTTTCGATTATAACCTACATGTGCTACAGTTGTGATACTTATTTCCGCGCTGTTTTCCTTAGTGGGGTCGCTCCCCCTGAGTTGCCGCTCCGGATGCGATGGTTGGGCCTGTTGAGGCAGTTTCGCGCGATGGTTATACTAGTCTGTTACGACGCCCTACGTAATTCCTGCCCAATGCTTGGGAAGTGGTTGTAGGTTAGTGCAGGCTTGACTGGCCCTTTTTGGCAGTCATCACGATTGGGTCGATGTGGGCATCTCGAGTTAGAGTGGTTGCATATTACCATCTGTTTCACCCTTTTGATAGCTGTAGATTTTTTTCCAGCTAATCTATTCATGTTTACAATATTTCCTATTATCTTATGCCTCTAGTAGACTTAGTGGGCAGACCGTGGGGTTGGAGACGGTACCCACTGAGAACTATGTGTTGGTGTAGTTCTCACACTCTCTGTTGGTGACAGTTTTGTAGAGGCATTCCTTTCCATCCCTGCGTCGGTTGGCTCGACGGATCGTGGCGAGGGAGTCGCGAGATAGATCCCTACCGGTGTTGTCTTTTCGGTGAGATAGATGTACCAACCCGGATTGTGGGTTTTACTGTACACTGCTGTATTTATAATTTTAGTTTATCTCCCTTTTTGAATCCATAGATATTGTATAGGAGGATTTTACTTGTATTCAGTTTCGGTGGGCCAAATTATTGTATTATTTTTTTGGAAGATGGATATTGTACCTTTATTTCAGTTGTACAGTGGTTTTAGATTTTTATTACAGCAGTTATTTTCAGCTCTGATATCTGTATAGTTGGTAATTGTTACCTTTTTCAGGTTGGACGCTTCGCCTATGTGGGGTTTCCCGTATAGGTGGCGGATCTGTTGGCGAGCCCGGATCGCAGTTTCGATGTCGGGGGCGTGACATAATCAAGGTATAGTAATGACCAATCAAGCATTGTAAAGATCCAGATATAATCCAAATATACTAACAACCAATCGAGTATGGTAAATGTCCAAGTATAAGCTAATAATAATCAATCAATGAAAAAGGTTCAAGGATAGATATGGGCTATCATGAAGCACAGGGTTCCGACCAAATATGGTACCCCAGAGGATTGAGATGATAAAGCCCGGACCGAAAAAAAAAACCACCTCAGTATAGACGGTCCTAAACTCCGCTGGAAGGCTCATGCGTAGGAGTTTGACTGCTGGGATCTGGATCATGTATACTGATCATAAATAGACTCACACATACCCTACCGACTGACTCATTATGCGCAGAAGGCTTAAACATAAACCTTTACCAGATTCCCGAAATCTGCCGGAAATCCGCCGATCGATCAACTATGACCCGATCCTCACCTACGGGTTTCGGAATTCAACGAAACTTGACGTGCAGCCCCAGAACGCTTCACTGAAGACGTTCAGGCAAAGACATACCACTGAGTATGACTCTAAACTCGATCGGTGCTATAATTACCAAAATACCCCAAAAAACCCCTTACGGTTTCGGGAATCGCCAGCAACAAACCAAAACCACTGGATCCACCAGGATAGTGCTGGGAACAGCCAGGAACATCCAGAAATAATAATTAATCATCGTAATTCCTGGAATTGCGTAATTAATACCAAGTCGCCGATAAACCGGCCATTTTGCCGATTTACGGTTCGATAGCCAATTTCTGCTCAACAAAAGCCATCGTATCTCTAACGAAAGGTTTAGAGATCATAGGCACACATCCCAAGAAAGCCCCTAAGGTTACAATTGCATTTAGACCCCTAGGGTTCACAATAATTGCATAATTATGTCTTTTTATACTTTTCAAGCTAGTACTTTCTTCTTAAACACTTTGGAACTGAACCAAGGCCACCAGTAGGTGGGCCTCGATGTACTGAATGTCGTGCTCACTATTTTGGAGCAGCACAAGACCCGAGGACAACTCTGGATCAACCCTTCTTAGATTCACAAGGCTTAAGTTGCAACTATGACCCAACCACTCAGTCATTTCCAGAACTGAGGTGAGCACCATGCTCAGGAGGTCGAGGAGGTACAAGGGCTCACTATTGGGTGGCCGAAAAGCCACCGGAACAGTAGCAAGAGCAAGCTCGGCCAAAACACAAGTCCTAGAGCTCGGGTTGGACCAACTCAACAGTACAAGAGTTTTGGAGAAAACCTAGGGCAAGCAGCATCCCCAGCAACTCAAGAGCAGTGCCATGCGCACACCCAAGTCCAGTGCCGGCGAGCGGTGGCGGCGGATGGCCGGAGCAAAGCCATGTGGCATGTTGGAGCAGCAAGCTCGGGCCAATATGAACCAGGGAGCTTTGGGTGCATGCAACAGCACCACAAGGTTTGTCTCGACCAAATTAGTCTTGCTGGGTGCATGGCCGGCGGCGGGGAGGGGCGGTTGGCCGGCGCCCAAGCTTGCGGCCAAACCCAACCATCAACAATGGTGAGCTTGAATGCAGGGGCTTTAAGCTTCATGCAAGGGTTCAGGCAGTTTTCCCCCGACGCAAGGAAGCTTGCTGGGTGGTTGGCCGGTGGCGGAAAGCGGCGGCGGCGGTAGAAGAAGCTCGACCAAGCTTCCAATAGCCCGAAGCTATCCACACCGAACCAAACCTCACCAAACTTTATAGGGAGCTTCAGTAGGTCCAGAGGGAGGAGCTGAGCATCTTGGTTCTGGTCCCCATCCACCGGGTGCAAAGATAGCACAAGGCGGAGCATTTTATGGTTCTGGCAGGTGTAATGCCCCCGCCAGCAACCCGACGCTTCCTCGACCACAAGGTCGGGCAGGGGAAGTCCCAAGGACGCAAGGAGGCTACTACAAATGTTTCTAGGCAAGAAAAACCGAAGGAAACGAAGAACCTACCTTGCCGAAGTTGGAGAAGAAAAGGAAGAAGCCGGTTTCCTCCTCCGGCGCCGTGCGACCACAGCAGGCTTCGGGCTCCCTCGGGCTCGTCTTTTGGAGGTAGGAGAAGGCCACAAGAAGCTCTGGGAGGAACTCAATGGGATTTGGTGGTCACCTATCCATTCCAACCCGAGACTTAAACCATCCTTGCTTGGGAAGCCGTTTTTCGGAGACCAAGGCATGGGAAGGTGGTGGCAACGCTTGGGAAAGGTAGGAGGCATATGAGGAGTCGTGGTGGAGCTATGGTCCAAGCCATAACTCCCTGGCTCGAGCTCCCACCAACACTTGGCCATTAATGGTGTTGGAGAAATGCAAAGTAGTCCTTGCATTCTCAACTCCCAGCCACGAGCTCCTTGTTGTGGGTGACAATTGCATAAAAGCCCCTGCCCAAGAAGTCCCAATCCATTTGGTCCATAAAATATAAACATTTAAGTGAAAAATCCTATAATTTCACTATTTTTTACGTATTTCGAGGCTCTAGGGTGGTCAAACTGGAAAACAAACTTTGCCACAACGCCCGGCTCGACGAAACCTATCGAGTAGCTAGCGATTTTAGTTTGTTTAGTTTAAGCCTCGATAGTTACTCGATCCATCTTGATTAGTGCATTTTATAGTTTTGCATGTTTTTCGATAACCTAGGCTTGTCAAATATAAAAACGGATCACATCATTGCGCTCAGGATGACGAGACAGATCAAAACGAGTATCTAGATCGTCGGATTCGGATTCCGAACGGTCGATTGGGCAATGTTGGTCGGAAATCCAAAAAACTACAGGGTTATTATACATAGCTTAAGTTATGACCCCTTCTTCGTTTTGCACCATTTTTGAGGTGATAGGCTCGCCAAACTGAAAATCGGATCATGCCATCTCGTTCAGTTCGACGAGACGGATCTGGTGGCGATTTCACTTTGCTGAGTTCGGGTCCGGATAAGTAAGTCGGAGACAGTTTTGCGAAAACTCCAAAAAATTCAGGTTTTTAAATTAAAATTCCACATTAAAAAATTTTGGTTACTACACTTCGGTACTTAATTTTATAAATAATAAACAAAATTTAATCGTTGATTAATAAAGGATAAAAGTGTTATTTTATATTTTAATAGGTTAAAACATAACTTCATGAAGAGAGCATTTTCGTAATTAAACATCATAATTTTTTTTTACAAAAATTAATTGATATATCTTGCACAAATTTAGGTATTAATTTTGCACTAATTTAAGCATTAATTTAAAAAATTTAAAATTATAATTTAGCCATTAATTTAAAGAGTTTTAGAATTACAATTTATGTATTAATTTAAAAAAAATTTAGATTTACAATTTAGACATTAATTTATATCAATATTTTTAGAAAAATTGAATGTAGGTAAATATTCAAATTCAACATATTTAATATGTTTAAAAAATTTTAGAATTCTTCTAATTTAAACATTAATTTTGTATCACTATTTTAAGAAAATTTGAAAGTAGGTAAATAGTTAAATTCAACATATAATGAAAGTTTTGATTGATATATTTTTCACAAATTTAAACATTAATTTTGTTAAGGAATTTGTATTGGCGTACTTCGTGAAGTGTTTTGAGTCTTGAAGATTGAAGTTGAAGAATTGTGGATCACATACATCAATCTCAAGAAGAATGAATTCAAAAGGATCAGGTATGTTTAACTAAATAATATTGGTGATCCGAATACATTCCTATAGTTTAGAAACACTTGGAATATTCTTTATTGCATAAAAATAATAAACTAGACAATTTGAGTGTTCAGGATCCGGATCACGACATTCCAGTCCGGACCCCGAACAGAGTTGAGTTCATGCGTAACTCCAGTCCGGAACAGTCCCTAGTCAGCCCGGTCCCCGAACCTTGTGTTTGCTGAAATCGCATGAACAGTGCGGATCAGAAAATTCCAGTCCGGACCCCGAACTGTTTTCTCAGGAAATTGTGATGACCCGGATCTCCACAGAGCTTTTGTAGTGTGATCTGCGACTTCTGGAGGCTTATTCGGTGTGACGGAGGTGCTTGTGCGCAAATCGGAGCTCATGATTGAATCCAGCGCGAAATTTGGATTAAGATTACTTATCTGGATGCCTTCGACAAATTTTAGAAGTGGAATTGGGCAAAACGGATATTGGATTTGGATTCAGCACGCGAAAACGATGGAAATGGACTATTTATTTGTATTTTTCGGAGCCCGGATGCGCAAACACGGATTTCGAGGCAGGGATTACTGTTCCGGTGGCCGGGGCAGCGTCGGCGGCGGCGGGCAGGCGGCGGTGCGGGTGCGGGCAGGCATGGGCAGGCGCGGCGTACGGTGGTTGGGGTGCCACGCGGCGGCTCCCCATTGGGCGCGCTGGGGACAGGTGGCGGCTTCGGGTTCGGCGGGTGCATCGGGTGCGTGCACCGGGCGCAGCGAGCGGAGGCGGTGGACGCGTGGCGCGCGGGGATAGGCCGGTCAACGCACGCGCGACAGCGTGCGTTCCGCACCAGGCGCGGCACACGGTGGACCGCCTCGGGCCACGTGTCACCCGTCCATTGGTGGGTGCAGTGACCCTGTTGGCCCGGTGTGAACCACGGCCCACGCTTCCCGCCGTGGACCACGTAGCCACGTGGCGCGCCGCGATTGGCGGGCGCACCGCGATTAGCGGCGCGCGTGCACCGGGCGCATGGGGCGCGGAGCAGGCGACATGGCGGGCTGAGGAGTTTTCGGGTGCGCACAGTGTTGGGCCGAGCCGGTTTTCGGGCGCCCGATTTCTGCGCCCGAATTCGAAAGTTCCTTTGGTGGGCTTGGGCTATAAATAGGCCCCCTTAGCAGCCCTTTTCCTCCTTTTCTGGGCTTTTTCTCTGAGGGCTTTCTACAGAGAAGTTCTTCCTCTCCCTCTCCTCCACCCTTCGATGGATTCCCGGATTTTTTGGAGGCCGCGACTTCGACGTCTACTGCGATTCGTCTCACTGCGACATTCCTTCTTCGGCGGCCTTTTCCGTTGCGTTTCGGTCCGCGGGCTCCCCTGGGCTACCCCAATGAAGTTTTGAGCTGATTTTTGTGGGAGGTACGTGTAGGATCCCTGAACCCCATGTAGCTTTTTCCCGTGAATCCACTGTTTAGACACCTGTTGATGGTGTGTCTGGCCCATAGTGCATCGAAGGGATGCCACAGATGGACCCTGTGAGCTTTGGTTGCTGTTTTGGCCTCCGGCTGCTTTTGCCGAATTTTAGAAAAGGATTTAGGCCAAACGGAGGATGGATTTGGATTCAGCGCGGAAAAACACTTGAGATTGGCTTTTTGTTTGCCCAATTCTGAGTCCGGATGTCCAAAAGCGGACTCCCGGAAGTTTTGACAGTTTTTGGCGCTTGCGGGAGCCTCCGGCAAATTTTGGAGGCGGAATTTGGCAAAACGGACCTCGTTTTTGGAATCAGCGCGCGAAAACGGTCAAGATGGGCTATTTACTTGTCGTTTTTGAGCCTGCGGGTACTGTTCACGCCGGAACAGTGTTTCCGGCGATCGCCGGCGGCGTCTGGCGGCGGCGGGCAGCGCCGGCGGGCGGCGGGGCGGCCTCGGGCAGGCGGCAGGCGGCGGCACGCGGCGCGGGCAGGGCGCGGGCAGGCGCCAGGGCGCGTGGTCAGGTGCGCGGTCCACCGCGGGGGGTCGTGCACCAGGGCGGTGCCACGTGGCGTTGTTCGGTTGGTTGGTTCACGGCGCGCGGTCCACTGACTTGGCGGGGTGTACGGTGGACCGAGGGGTGCCCACGTGGCGGCTCGGGATTGGCGGGTCTTGGTGCACGCGGTCCACGCGAGTGGTGGAGATGGTGACCGGGGCAGGTGGCCGTACGACCCGGGTCAGCCGGCGACGTGCGCGGTGCACGGCGCACCGTGCGCGGTGCACGGCCTGTCGGGGCCACGTGGCGCGCCCCCGTTGGCTGGCGCAGGTGCACCGGGTGCAGCGGGGTCCGCGGGCTAGTTGGGCTGGGCTACGTGGCCGGCCCAGGGGATTTCGGGCGTGAACAGTAACGGGCCGGCCCGTTACTGTAGCAGCCCGAATTCCGGAATGCGCCCGAAAGTGGGGACATGGAGGGAATTATTTGATTTGTTTTCTCAGCCTATATAAACCACCCAGCCCGAGCCTCCTTCTTTCTTCTTTTCTCCCAACCTGTGCAAGATCTCTCCGAGCTTCCTTAAGCAAAGTTTTTCATCTCCAAGTCCTTGATCTCCCTGCCAAGTTTCAGGAGTTTTGGAGGCACGAATCCCGAGGTTCCCCATTTTACGGTGCGGCGCGACGTTGCTTCCTAGTGTTCTTCTTCGGCGCAGCGATCGTATTTTTGCTCCCCTGGGCTACCCCGACATCATTTTCCTGTGATTCTTGCACCAGTAGACTCCTAAGAGGTAGGACTTCATCTTTCGTTTTGGTCGCGCGAGGTTTCGAGGCAACAAGTGACCCTTCTTTCTGTATGGAATTCCTTGACAGCAGCGGAGTGTTTCGGCCATATCTTTGCGCACGAGCGTCCGACGGAAACGAGCCTATACAACTTTTTCATCTACGGATCGCAAGGAACGCGCTCGTATTTTTATTGGATTTTTGTGATTTTTACTTCGAGGTGAAAATTAATGATTTCTCTGTGAACAGTAATCAGTCCTTAATACAGATTATTGTATGAGAGTGCCCTCTTGCCGAATTTTTATCTTGACTTACCGAACTCCGATTTGGACGTGCAAGGTACCGTTTCGAAGCTATCGACGCAAGGATCGCCGTGATATTTTTATTGGAATTTTCTGGACATTTGCTGCAGGTGATAATTTGACAGTTTGGTACTCGTGATTGTATGTGATAATTAGTGCTGAATTTGGGAGTCTAGTGTAATTAGTGGATTTCTTGATGTACCAGGAATGTTGCGGGTGTGCTAAAATTGTGGGAGCGAGGATTTGGAATTTTGGTATTTTCTGACTGTACGAGTTTGGACAGTTGCGCTTCAGGTGGGCGGTTGTTGTACTCCTCTCTTTGTATGCCCACTAGGAATATCAGAGTACCCTTGCTTGACAATGCTAAATGTGTTGATTGGTAGACTTGCATGCTCTAGGAAATTAATTATTGGTTATTGGATCTCTAATAAATTATTGTTAGATTAATCACTTGAATTAATCGCTTACTGATTCTGGAACTGTATGCTTGGAGACAAAATAGAATTAGAGGACTGCAAAACTGATGTTTGTTCATGTGAGACGGTCACCCTAGCTTATGTCACTCCAAACTGTTTATACTTGGAAATTGGACAAAATATTGGGACACTGCATGATTAAACTGGTCACATAATTATTGTCATCTTTTACTGCTACACTATTTTGGGACTTGACTTAGGAGAAACCATGCTTTTTCTCTTTTCTTCTTCCATTGTTGGCACTTGCGGCTTAGTCGCTCAGGTTCGAGCGTCTGTTAGACAGTGTAGTCAGGTATTGGGGATTTGGACAGGTTGGGGTATGGCAGGGTGTTGCGGCGACCACGGATCTTGGGTGGTTGACCGGTTTGTACTATTGCATCAGATTGGGTATTTTGGGGATCGGGCTTTCTTTAGTGGAGGGTTGTTCCCACTTCATTGAGTCTCGATCCAGTCCTGCGATTATGAGACAGTGGTTACTGAGATGGTTGTTACAGTGATATTTTACTCGTGTGGGTCGCTCCCCTCGAGTGCCACTCCGGAGTAGGCTTTCCACGGTGTGAGCGCCGGGCACCATGCTGATTTCTTGAGTTCCACGGTGCGAGCGCCGGGCACCATGCTGGTTTCTTGAGTTCGACAGCAGAGCAGGCAGTGCCAGTGTTCACTGGCTGTCAGATTGGGTCATTATGACAGGCGTCTTGATTCTGATGCATCACTTTCTCCATCCTTGTTGGTTGGTCATATAGAGGCATATTAGGGATAGCGCTTTATCAGTTGCTTTATTTATCTGCATCTCCTTTCTTTTCCTTTCCCTTTTTCGCCTCTGAGCACCTGGTGGGCATATCTGAGCTGAGGCTTTACCCACTAGGGGAGGCTACTGTTTATAGTAGTACTTACCCCCATTGTTTTTCTTGTTTCTTTCTTTTCCCTTGTTTTGCAGAGTCCTCAGTGGGAGTTGCTGGGCCGTCAGCAACTGATCGAGGTAAGCGAATTGCGGACTAGATAGAGAGCCACCGAGGGTCGTAGCTGGAGATTTTGGGTACCAGGACTTCTCAGACAGTATTTTACATTTCTTTTTGGGGACTGGCTTCTGCCAGCTGTTGTATTATAGTTGTGAGCTGGGAGAGACATCTGTATTATATTTTACTGTTGTACCTTTTACTTCCAGCATCTGTCTGAGATACAGTAGTTTTACTTTAGCTCTGATTATTATGCTCTTTTATTATTGTTTCTTATCTGAGCAGGTTACCGACGCTTCGTGTATGTGGGAAATACCGCATGCACGGCGGATCTGTAGACGGGCCCGGGTTCTGGTTTACACCCGGGGTGTGACAGATTAAGTTGGTATCAGAGCTTAGGGATAGGTCAGTTGGGACTTAGGAAACCCTAGGCTTTTGGTCAGACCCTAGGATTATAGGGCGTGAGTGGCGTGACTTGTTGCGAAAGTCGGTGATTTTTATTGTTAACTCTTCCTGTGAGTGAAGAGTGATCGACATAGTCTATTTCTGTGAACCATTATGTTGGCTGCAGACAACATAAGGTTACAGAAATAGGGGGATGTCTTTTGACTTTCGCTAGATTGGGTCGTGTGGGGTTTTGTTACTGATGCTTGGTTTCTTGTGGCAGGATGCCTCCTCGACGTCGGATTCCCACCCGGGGTGTCCCTTCGCCCCCTGTTGAGCCAGAGCAGCCTACACCACCCGAGCTTACTGAGTTGAGGGCCTTGGCGGCCCAGTTGGCGGAGGGTCAGCGCCGCCAGGAGCAGTGTGAGGTCCCGGAATCCCCGGCGTGGTAGTTGCTGGCTGTTGGGCAGCTTTTAGTGGCCGTTGGGAGTGTTTGTGCGCGTGTCGGGCCCAAGTATTGGTTTGGTGATGCAATTTGGGATTTAGTTGCATCGCTGGAGGCCTGCGGGTTGTGTCGTTGGTGTTTGCGCGCAATTTGGACACACGTGGTGGACTTCGGGCTTAAATGGAGACCCCGTGGGTTTTGGATGACCCGTCGGGTGTTTAGAGGTGGTTTCGCGCGTTTCGGATGTCAAAGTTAGACTCCGGATGAAGTCCGGATAAAAGTTACCTCTCCGGTCGCCTTCGGGAATTTTTAGAGTCGAAATTGGACAAATTGGACTTTAAAAATGGACCCGGCGCGAAAATCGGATCGAGTGGGCATTCGGCAAATTTTCGGTTGAGAATTTGGAGAAACGGACATCGTTTTTGGATTCAGCGCGCGAAATCGCTAAGAATGGACTATTTATTTGTTGGTTTTGGAGCCCGGATGATTTGCGCGTTTTTCGAGGCGAAACGGCACGCAAATTGAGGCAAGCGTGGCTCGGGAAGCGATGAGGCGGCGGCGCGCATCCCGAGGTGCGCGTCAGTGCGCACCTCGGCGCGGAACGCGCGGAGCCCGCCACGTGGCGGGCTCCGATTCGCGCCCGCGCGGGCGCGGGGGCACGCGCTCCCGTGTCACGGGCGCGTGTCCCGCGCCTGACGCGGCCGCGGTGTAACGCGCCCGTGTAACGGGCGCGTCACCGCGTGCCGCGTGGCGCCTCGGGCGCGCGCGTGGACCGGGCGCGCGCGCCCGTTTCTTGTGGACCGGCCGGTGGAGCTTCCCGGTTGGCTGGCGCGGTGGACCGGGGCTGTGGACCGGCCGGGTGGACCACCCTCTTTCCCCTTTTTCTTCTTCTTCTTCTTCTTTCTCCCCCGAGCTCCATTTCTGCTCCTCTTTTCTTCCTTCTGCATCCGAGAGCGAGAGAGGGTGAGGGAGAGGATTTTGGTTGGTGCGGCGGTACGCCGTGAACCTCGTGGAGCGTGCGCGGGTCCCGTTGGGAGCATTTCGGCGACGGCGGCGCAAACGTGTAGGTCCCGTTTGCTTGTTTTTCTGTATTTTTGTACAGTTTTTGGAGCGTTATTTTTAGACTGTAATTGCCCCCACCGTGCACCGTTTTGCGGGCGGGTCCCGGCACCGTGCACCGTTTTGCGTGCGGACTCCGGCACTGTGCACCGTTTTGCGTGCGGGCCCCGTTTTGCGGGCGGATCCTGGCACCGTGCACCGTTTTGCGTGCGGACTCCGGCACTGTGCACCGTTTTGCGTGCGGACCCCGTTTTGCGGGCGGATCCTGGCACCGTGCACCGTTTTGCGTGCGGACCCCGTTTTGCGGGCGGATCCTGGCACCGTGCACCGTTTTGCGTGCGGACTCCGGCACTGTGCACCGTTTTGCGTGCGGGCCCCGTTTTGCGGGCGGGTCCCGGCACCGTGCACCGTTTTGCGTGCGGACTCCGGCACTGTGCACCGTTTTGCGTGCGGGCCCCGTTTTGCGGGCGGATCCTGGCACCGTGCACCGTTTTGCGTGCGGACTCCGGCACTGTGCACCGTTTTGCGTGCGGACCCCGTTTTGCGGGCGGATCCTGGCACCGTGCACCGTTTTGCGTGCGGACTCCGGCACTGTGCACCGTTTTGCGTGCGGACCCCGTTTTGCGGGCGGATCCTGACACTGTGCACCGTTTTATGTGCAGACTCCGTTTCTGGTGCGGACTCCGGCGGCGTGCCCCGTTTGCGTGCGGATCGCGTGGAGGCCAATTGCAAGTGTCTACAAGCAATTGGTAGCAAATCGAGGTGGGTGGCCTTATCTCCAAGTTTTATGGACTGTACAGTATTTCTACTGATGTAGGACTATGCATGATAGTTTATTTCATTGTGTGGCATGCTAGATTGTAGGAATTGTTATTCCTTTTATTATCTGTTAATATAGTTATCTTGGAACTTGACCTAGCACCCCCGTCATATGTTGCATGTGTAACCAGACCAGTAGAAAACCCTCACTTGGGCTAGGGTTATTTATGCTTAGACATCCACACTGTTCTTCATCCCTGGACATAGTGTTTTCTCGCCCGGGTAGTGGGCCGAGAGGTCGGGACTTGCTTTTAGTGTGGGATGCTTTTGCACTCTTGCTTGGGAGCAGAGTGGAGTCTGGTAGTTGTAGCGGGTTGCTTATCTGTGCGGGGAGCCGTTTGGGTAAACGGTAGTCCCGAGAGGTCTTGTTTCCTTTTACGTTGTCGTAGGAGGGAGCCGTTGAGTAGACGGTAGTCCCGGGCCGTCGAGTATCTTCCGGTCCGTCTTGTTGGGAACCGTTGGGGTTGACGGTGGCCCCAGGTCGTAGAGTGTTGTCCGACCTGTTTTGTTACCCTGAGTTGTGGGTCGTTCCTGGCTGTGGAGTATCTCCAGCCAGTGTGCTTTGTGCTGCGAGCTGTTGGAGAGGCTAGTGTCTCGTGTTTTGAGTTAGCCGATCAGCTGAGTCGTCGAGAGTGCTCCGACTGTTGGGCGAGATTTTTGGGGATCTTGAGTCCTACCGTTCTGTGAGTGAGCGTGGATTTGGACTAGCCTGCATATGCCAATGTTGATTACTCTATGCCGCGCCGTTTTCCTCAGTTGGGGCCGCGCCCCCTGAGATGCCGCTGTGGATGCGATGGTTGGCCTGTTGAGGCAGTTTTGCGCGAGGGATGAGTTAGTCGGACAGGACGCCCCACGTAAATCCCGTCCTCATGTGGATGTGTGGTAGTGGGCAGGAGCGTTCCTAGTCGACAGGCGCGGGCTTGGCTGGACCTTTGAGGTAGTCAGTTCGTTTGGGACGATTGAGCACCTTGGGTGCGAGTGGTCTCATTTACTTTCTTCTGTTCCACTTTTGAGTGTCTAGATAGAGGCATGATAGCTGTAGAGTAGATCCAGCTTTTCTTATTCTGATTTCCTTGCCTGTTATCTTTTATCTCTAGTAGACTTGGTGGGCAGACCGTTGGACTTGTTGACGGCACCCACTGAGAACTACTGTGGGAAGTAGTTCTCACACCCGTCGTGGTGTCTTTTCCCCAGGGACTTCTTCTTGTGTTCCTGTGCTTCTGTTGCTGATCCTTTTGACCGAGGCGAGGGAGTCGCGAGCTAGTTCCCTACCCGTCGTTGGAGTGTAGCTGTACCCCTTCAGAGGAGAGCTCCAGTTGCTTAGTTTTCTCCTCCTTCTTCCTCTGTTGAGAGATCTTTGTAGAGAGGTATAGAGTTGTATTTTACTTTTACAGTTGAGAGAGACTGTTGTAGTGAGGATATTCTTGTATCGAGAGTTTGTACACTGATGTATTTATTGGAGATACCTCCCTTTTGAGTTTTGTATCAGAGGACTTTGTATACGATCGTATTTGGGAGATGGATATTGTATTATTTCAGTTGTACAGTGTTCGGATTGCAGTTTATAGTAGTTTACTTTCAGCTCTCTGATATCTGTTTACTGTAGATGATTCTTTCTGCAGGTTAGACGCTTCGTCTGTACGGCAGTTTCCGTACAGATGGCGGATCTGTTGGCGAGCCCGGGTCGCAGTTTCGACCCCGGGGCGTGACAGATTAGAGTGGTATCAGAGCCTAGGTTGTAGGTCGTGGTGGACTTAGAAACCCTAGGCTTGTGGCTGGATATTAGGACGACTACGTGAGAGTCGTGACTTTTAGCGAGAGTCCTGATTGAGTTTTTACCTCTCCCAAGAGACGGGATGAGAGTTTGGCATGTTTATTTTCCTAAGCGATTATGTTCGCTGCCGAACAACATGATGCTATGGAATGGATGACATGCCTTAGACTTTCGCTGGATTGGGTCGCTTGGTTGTTGTGTCCTGACGTTTGTTATTGTGCAGCGGATTGCGATACCCCTGAGACGTCATGATGTGATAGGACACACCCCGCACCTGATGAGTACCCGCAGTGGGAGACGGAGCTATCAGAGCAGTGCGAGACCCAGGAGTTTGTGTGTTGAGATTGTTTCCCCACTTTAACCGAGAGGGGCCGAATCCCTGAACGGTGAAAGGATCGAAAACTTCGATAGGCTGAGCCTAGAGTCTGTTCTTGTTTGATCGGGGTTCTAGGCACCGGTCTATCGGGAATTTTCGGATCTTTGCCGTGTCAGTCGATTCTTCTCGCCTATTGAGTGGGGCGTTGTTGTGGGAGCCGTTTGAAGTGACGACGATCCCAGCTGTGAAGACATTTTCCCTGGCTGAGTTACCAGGAGGATATTTTCCCTGGCTATGTTACCAGGAGGGTATTTTCCCTGGCTGAGTTACCAGGAGGGCGTTTTCCCTGGCTGAGTTACCAGGAGGGCGTTTTCCCTGGCTGAGTTACCAGGAGGATATTTTCCCTGGCTATGTTACCAGGAGGGTATTTTCCCTGGCTGAGTTACCAGGAGGGCGTTTTCCCTGGCTGAGTTACCAGGAGGGCGTTTTCCCTGGCTGAGTTATCAGGAGGGCGTTTTCCCTGGCTGAGTTACCAGGAGGGCGTTTTCCCTGGCTGAGTTATCAGGAGGGCGTTTTCCCTGGCCGAGTTACCAGATGGATAATTATCACTGGCCGAGTTACCAGATGGATAATTATCACTGGCCGAGCTACCAGAGACGATGCCGCCCAGTGAGGGGCGATGCCGCCTAGTGAGTGGCGATGCCGCCCAGGGAGAGGCGATGTCGCCCAGTGAGGGGCGATGCCGCCTGGTGAGTGGCGATGTCGCCCAGTGAGGGGCGATGCCGCCCAGTGAGGGGCGATGCCGCCCAGTGAGAGGCGATGCCGCCTAGTAAGTGGCGATGCCGCCCAGTGAGGGGCGATGCCGCCCGGTGAGTGGCGATGCCGCCTAGTGAGTGGCGATGCCGCCCAGTGAGGGGCGATGCCGCCCAGTGAGTGGCGATGCCGCCTAGTGAGTGGCGAAGGTTTGGCCTGTTGAGGCGATTTTCACCTCCGGCCGAGTTACTAGGTGGTTATTTTAGTGAGATGGAGATGAGCTGACAGGACGCCGAGATTTGATGGCGTCGAGTTCATCCTGTTGGACTGCCTGGAGCGCAGTTGTTGACTTGGAACCAGTTTCATGCTTTGCGGCTCAGGGCCTTCTTACCCGCCAGTGTAAGCAGAAACTGGACAGGGGATCTTAGACTCCTGCAGCAGGGGAGTCGACCTCTTTCGGGAGTACGTTCGCGAGTTTTGCAATTTGTTGAGCGGTGTACCCCATATCCCCTGGATGAGGCCCAGGAGGTTGAGCTAGTCGAGAAAAGACTGTCTCGGGATATCCATCACTTGGTGTATTCTCGGCGGGTGCCAACGTTAGATGCAGCGATTGAGCATGCTCGGTGGGTTGACCGAGGAGCTGTGATCATGTATTGATAGACGGAGCGCTAGGGACCAGCTCCGGGGAGAGGCATCCAGTGCCGCCTGTGTTTGGACAGTCGAATAGATCGAGACCCCGGGGCTGCCACGATCCCAGTCTGAGGGTCGTGAGTCTTTGAGGAGACAGAGACCAGGAGGTTCTCCAGAGCCGATGCATCAGCAGCAGCAGCGGGATGACTGTGTCTTTTGTGGTGGGCTGCATTCTGCGCCGTAGTGTGACCACAGGCAGGGCACAGATCATGGTCTTGTCCTAAAGCGGGGTCACCAGTCGCATTGGCAGCTTCGGCTCCTCCTCCTCCGCTCTTCCAGACAGGCGGAGCTTCGACAGGTTGTGGCCAGGTAGTTAGGGCCACTTCTTCGCGGCAGTCCGACGGACGACCACCCCCGAGCGAGAGCGTCTATGTCGCACAGGATGAGGATTCGGGGGCAGCTGGCCACGTGGTGGCAGGTTTTAATCTTACCTCCCCTTCACGCACTTGAGCGTTATTTGTTACCGGAGCATCGCACTCTTTTCTTCTGTAGGGCATTTGCTTTGTTGGATGGGCTAAAGATAGGACCCTTAGCTTGTGCTCGTGAGGTTCAGATACCTGATCACGTGTTGCACATAGATGAGTGTTGTTGGTCCTGCCCTGTGCAGTTGGGGCCCTAGTTTTTGCCTATTGATCCTTTGGCCTTTCCTCAGCTCCAGAGCTTTCGAGGGTATAGGACTGTGAGGGTCTAAGGCCTTGATGCTTGAGTGATGCCACGCCGTTGGTACACGGTGGTGATGCCACGCCGTTGGTGCACGGCGGTGATGCCACGCCGTGGGTGCACGGCAGTGATGCCACACCGTTGATACACGGTGGTGATGCCACACCGTTGACACACGGTGGTGATGCCACGCCGTTGGTGCACGGCGGTGATGCCACGCCGTTGGTGCACGGCGGTGATGCCACGCCGTGGGTGCACGGCAGTGATGCCACACCGTTGATACACGGTGGTGATGCCACACCGTTGATACACGGTGATGATGCCACGCCGTTGGTGCACGGCGGTGAGGCCACGCCATTGGTGTACGGCAGGGATGCCACACCGTTGATACACGGTGGTGATGCCACACCGTTGATACACGGTGGTGATGCCACGCCGTTGGTGCACGGCAGTGATGCCACGCCGTGGGTGCACGGCAGTGATGCCACGTTGTTGGTATACAACGGTGAGAGTCTTTTGGGGATGTTTCGGACTTTTGATCGCGAGTTCGGGCATCAGCTTTATGATTGCCTTGCGAGCCTGTTTTCAGTCCCGTTCACCGACGGTTTGGATCCCGTCAGGGTGTTCTCTTGTAGATGAGGGATCTACTTCGGCCCGTGGGCCCGTTGGGGTTATGATAGCATGTTGAGCGACCAACTGTGGCACGAGATTGGGCCTTTTGAGGATCCCTTTTGATGGTAGCCTGCAGTTGTGTAGTCCACTCGAGTGGTTTCGGATCGGGAAGTAACCAAGTGAAGACCCCAGCTTTTTGGATTCCCTTCCTTACTGGATGAGTGTGCGGGTATGCTTCGGGTCGTCTTGTTGAGTTTGGCACCATGTTGTAGTTTGGTGCGTGTTACACTTGTGGTTTTCCCGTTTCCCCCAGCCTTTTTGAGGAGCCCTTTGGTTTTCCACGTCTCAGCTCAGTAGTGATGTGTTTTTCCTCGCCCGTGATTTACTTGCCCCTTTGAGATCCGTGATTGTTGGAGTACGAGGGACGCCCGTTGCAAATTCTGGCTCGAGAGATGAGAGAATTGCACAACGGGTCATACCGTACTTGTTGTTGTGATGGTGTAATCACAAGGAGCGAGTGGGGTTTAGGGAGCTGGAGGCGTATTCTTAGATACCTAGCCGTGGTATTCTTGACTCCGGATGGGCTTGATCTAGTTTCGAGGACGAAACTTTCTTTTAGTGGGGGAGGATGTGAGGTCCCGGAATCCCCGGCGTGGGAGTTGCTGGCTGTTGGGCAGCTTTTAGTGGCCGTTGGGAGTGTTTGTGCGCGTGTCGGGCCCAAGTATTGGTTTGGTGATGCAATTTGGGATTTAGTTGCATCGCTGGAGGCCTGCGGGTTGTGTCGTTGGTGTTTGCGCGCAATTTGGACACACGTGGTGGACTTCGGGCTTAAATGGAGACCCCGTGGGTTTTGGATGACCCGTCGGGTGTTTAGAGGTGGTTTCGCGCGTTTCGGATGTCAAAGTTAGACTCCGGATGAAGTCCGGATAAAAGTTACCTCTCCGGTCGCCTTCGGGAATTTTTAGAGTCGAAATTGGACAAATTGGACTTTAAAAATGGACCCGGCGCGAAAATCGGATCGAGTGGGCATTCGGCAAATTTTCGGTTGAGAATTTGGAGAAACGGACATCGTTTTTGGATTCAGCGCGCGAAATCGCTAAGAATGGACTATTTATTTGTTGGTTTTGGAGCCCGGATGATTTGCGCGTTTTTCGAGGCGAAACGGCACGCAAATTGAGGCAAGCGTGGCTCGGGAAGCGATGAGGCGGCGGCGCGCATCCCGAGGTGCGCGTCAGTGCGCACCTCGGCGCGGAACGCGCGGAGCCCGCCACGTGGCGGGCTCCGATTCGCGCCCGCGCGGGCGCGGGGGCACGCGCTCCCGTGTCACGGGCGCGTGTCCCGCGCCTGACGCGGCCGCGGTGTAACGCGCCCGTGTAACGGGCGCGTCACCGCGTGCCGCGTGGCGCCTCGGGCGCGCGCGTGGACCGGGCGCGCGCGCCCGTTTCTTGTGGACCGGCCGGTGGAGCTTCCCGGTTGGCTGGCGCGGTGGACCGGGGCTGTGGACCGGCCGGGTGGACCACCCTCTTTCCCCTTTTTCTTCTTCTTCTTCTTCTTTCTCCCCCGAGCTCCATTTCTGCTCCTCTTTTCTTCCTTCTGCATCCGAGAGCGAGAGAGGGTGAGGGAGAGGATTTTGGTTGGTGCGGCGGTACGCCGTGAACCTCGTGGAGCGTGCGCGGGTCCCGTTGGGAGCATTTCGGCGACGGCGGCGCAAACGTGTAGGTCCCGTTTGCTTGTTTTTCTGTATTTTTGTACAGTTTTTGGAGCGTTATTTTAGACTGTAATTGCCCCCACCGTGCACCGTTTTGCGGGCGGGTCCCGGCACCGTGCACCGTTTTGCGTGCGGACTCCGGCACTGTGCACCGTTTTGCGTGCGGGCCCCGTTTTGCGGGCGGATCCTGGCACCGTGCACCGTTTTGCGTGCGGACTCCGGCACTGTGCACCGTTTTGCGTGCGGACCCCGTTTTGCGGGCGGATCCTGGCACCGTGCACCGTTTTGCGTGCGGACCCCGTTTTGCGGGCGGATCCTGGCACCGTGCACCGTTTTGCGTGCGGACTCCGGCACTGTGCACCGTTTTGCGTGCGGGCCCCGTTTTGCGGGCGGGTCCCGGCACCGTGCATCGTTTTACGTGCGGACTCCGGCACTGTGCACCGTTTTGCATGCGGGCCCCGTTTTGCGGGCGGATCCTGGCACCGTGCACCGTTTTGCGTGCGGACTCCGGCACTGTGCACCGTTTTGCGTGCGGACCCCGTTTTGCGGGCGGATCCTGGCACCGTGCACCGTTTTGCGTGCGGACTCCGGCACTGTGCACCGTTTTGCGTGCGGACCCCGTTTTGCGGGCGGATCCTGACACTGTGCACCGTTTTATGTGCAGACTCCGTTTCTGGTGCGGACTCCGGCGGCGTGCCCCGTTTGCGTGCGGATCGCGTGGAGGCCAATTGCAAGTGTCTACAAGCAATTGGTAGCAAATCGAGGTGGGTGGCCTTATCTCCAAGTTTTATGGACTGTACAGTATTTCTACTGATGTAGGACTATGCATGATAGTTTATTTCATTGTGTGGCATGCTAGATTGTAGGAATTGTTATTCCTTTTATTATCTGTTAATATAGTTATCTTGGAACTTGACCTAGCACCCCCGTCATATGTTGCATGTGTAACCAGACCAGTAGAAAACCCTCACTTGGGCTAGGGTTATTTATGCTTAGACATCCACACTGTTCTTCATCCCTGGACATAGTGTTTTCTCGCCCGGGTAGTGGGCCGAGAGGTCGGGACTTGCTTTTAGTGTGGGATGCTTTTGCACTCTTGCTTGGGAGCAGAGTGGAGTCTGGTAGTTGTAGCGGGTTGCTTATCTGTGCGGGGAGCCGTTTGGGTAAACGGTAGTCCCGAGAGGTCTTGTTTCCTTTTACGTTGTCGTAGGAGGGAGCCGTTGAGTAGACGGTAGTCCCGGGCCGTCGAGTATCTTCCGGTCCGTCTTGTTGGGAACCGTTGGGGTTGACGGTGGCCCCAGGTCGTAGAGTGTTGTCCGACCTGTTTTGTTACCCTGAGTTGTGGGTCGTTCCTGGCTGTGGAGTATCTCCAGCCAGTGTGCTTTGTGCTGCGAGCTGTTGGAGAGGCTAGTGTCTCGTGTTTTGAGTTAGCCGATCAGCTGAGTCGTCGAGAGTGCTCCGACTGTTGGGCGAGATTTTTGGGGATCTTGAGTCCTACCGTTCTGTGAGTGAGCGTGGATTTGGACTAGCCTGCATATGCCAATGTTGATTACTCTATGCCGCGCCGTTTTCCTCAGTTGGGGCCGCGCCCCCTGAGATGCCGCTGTGGATGCGATGGTTGGCCTGTTGAGGCAGTTTTGCGCGAGGGATGAGTTAGTCGGACAGGACGCCCCACGTAAATCCCGTCCTCATGTGGATGTGTGGTAGTGGGCAGGAGCGTTCCTAGTCGACAGGCGCGGGCTTGGCTGGACCTTTGAGGTAGTCAGTTCGTTTGGGACGATTGAGCACCTTGGGTGCGAGTGGTCTCATTTACTTTCTTCTGTTCCACTTTTGAGTGTCTAGATAGAGGCATGATAGCTGTAGAGTAGATCCAGCTTTTCTTATTCTGATTTCCTTGCCTGTTATCTTTTATCTCTAGTAGACTTGGTGGGCAGACCGTTGGACTTGTTGACGGCACCCACTGAGAACTACTGTGGGAAGTAGTTCTCACACCCGTCGTGGTGTCTTTTCCCCAGGGACTTCTTCTTGTGTTCCTGTGCTTCTGTTGCTGATCCTTTTGACCGAGGCGAGGGAGTCGCGAGCTAGTTCCCTACCCGTCGTTGGAGTGTAGCTGTACCCCTTCAGAGGAGAGCTCCAGTTGCTTAGTTTTCTCCTCCTTCTTCCTCTGTTGAGAGATCTTTGTAGAGAGGTATAGAGTTGTATTTTACTTTTACAGTTGAGAGAGACTGTTGTAGTGAGGATATTCTTGTATCGAGAGTTTGTACACTGATGTATTTATTGGAGATACCTCCCTTTTGAGTTTTGTATCAGAGGACTTTGTATACGATCGTATTTGGGAGATGGATATTGTATTATTTCAGTTGTACAGTGTTCGGATTGCAGTTTATAGTAGTTTACTTTCAGCTCTCTGATATCTGTTTACTGTAGATGATTCTTTCTGCAGGTTAGACGCTTCGTCTGTACGGCAGTTTCCGTACAGATGGCGGATCTGTTGGCGAGCCCGGGTCGCAGTTTCGACCCCGGGGCGTGACAAGCAGAGGATTGAGCAGCTGCTTGCTCAGAGGGAGGCACCACCCCCAGCTGTTCCGGAGGTCCCTGTGCCTCTTGTTGCACCTTTTATGCCGTCAGCGCCATCGTCGAGTAGCGGGGCTCCTGCGGCATTTCAGCCTTTGACTGCGGAGGAGGAGCGGGATTTTGCTGACAGACTCGCTGCGTTTGTTAAGCGGGGACCACCTAGATTCTCGGGGCGGGATGCTCAGCCCCGGGCTGTTGGGATTTGGCTTTCTGCGATGGAGAAGCTTTTTCGGGACTTCTTCATCGACCAGAAGTATCGAGTGCACATGGCGGTGCACTGTTTGGACGGAGATGCTGATTTTTGGTGGCAGCGAGTTGAGCCACTGGAGTTCCGGATCACCCGGCAGTTACCTTGGGAGGAGTTCAGACGGATGGTGTTGGACACCTATTTTTCTACTAGTGTGAAGAAGAAGTTGGAGGACGATTTGAAGAATCTGCAGCAGGGCAATCGACCGGCCCAGGCCTATTTTCAGGAGTTCAGGGAGTTGCTGAACTGTGTGCCCTACGTCGCTCGTGACGGTCCGCACCAGGTTGAGTTGTTCGAGGGAGGCCTTCGTCCAGAGATTTATACACTTGTGCATGCTCAGAGATTTCAGACCCTGGAGGCAGCCGCAGAGCACGCACAGTGGGTGGAGAGAGGTGATCAGGAGGTGGCCAGACGGAGGGCTGCGGTCGCGCAGAGTTCCGACAGGAAGCGACCAGCCCCAGAGGACGGGGGACAGGCCAGCTCATGGAGACCGCCACGGCCGCCGCAGCCCCAGTCTTATGGCCGTGGGCGATCTGATAGGAGAGGGCCTGGGGGACCCCAGAGACCGCAGCAGCATCAGCAGAGATTGCATCAGGGGCAGCAGAGATCCCAGCAGCAGTCCTCGAGACAGCAGCAGCAGCAGCCGAGAACAGCCCCGATCTTCTGACCGATGTATTTTCTGTGGAGGTCAGCATGCCGCCATTACTTGTGACCAGAGATGGGGTCGATGCTTCCGCTGTGGACAGCCAGGGCATGTGCGAGCTACTTGCCCCCTTTCTACTTCCTCGGCACCGTCATCGGCATCGGCTCCATATCCCCCTCAGCAGCAGCGGCCACCAGCTCAGCGGCCTTATGCTCCAGCGAGCAGGCCGTCCACTTCTTATCCTGTGGATTCTCGACCTCCAGCACCGAGCGGGCGGGTGTATGCCGCCCAGTTGGCGGATTCTTCAGCGGCAGACCAGGTGGTGGCAGGTATTATTCTACTTTTCGGTATTCGGGCTCGCTCTTTATTTGACACCGGAGCTTCGCATTCTTTCATTAGTCGGGCATTTGCATCCCTTCATGGTCTAGAGGTAGAGTCCTTGTCATGTACATTAGAGGTGCGGATCCCTGATCATATTTTGCATGTCGGGGAGCGTTGTGTGGCTTGCCCTGTGCAGTTGGGGCCTTGGATTTTGCCTGCAGACTTGCTTGTTTTGCAGCAGCTCCAGGATTTTGACTTGGTATTAGGGATGGATTGGCTGTCGCGGTATTCCGCCACTATCGACTGCAGAGAGAGGACGGTGACTCTTCGCGAGCCAGGACAGGAGGAGTTCATCTTCAGAGGCTGCCAGAGCACGCTGTTCGCAGCGACCATTTCCTCGGCCAGAGCTAGGAGGATGATGAGTAGGGGTTGCACTGCCTTTTTGGCCACTGTGGTGGAGGTGCCTACGGCGGCACTGGGACTCGAGGATATCCCTATTGTCCGCGAGTTCCCGGATGTATTTCCCCCTGAGTTGACGACGATGCCGCCGGAGAGGGAGATTGAGTTCGTGATTGATGTAGTTCCTGGAACTGCACCAATCTCAAAGGCACCCTATAGGATGGCGCCGGCTGAGTTGAGAGAGTTGAAAGCCCAGCTTCAGGATCTTTTGGATAGGGGCTTCATCCGACCCAGTGTTTCTCCGTGGGGAGCGCCCGTGTTGTTTGTGAAGAAGAAGGATGGGTCACTGCGGTTGTGTGTGGATTATAGGGAATTGAACAAAGTGACCATCCGGAACAAGTATCCCCTCCCCCGGATTGATGATTTGTTTGATCAGTTACAGGGAGCATCGGTGTTCTCGAAGATTGATCTGCAGTCCGGTTACCACCAGCTGAGGGTGAGGGCCGAGGACATCTCCAAGACGGCTTTCAGATCGCGGTACGGGCATTATGAGTTTACTGTGATGCCTTTTGGGTTGACAAATGCCCCTGCCGCATTCATGGACTTGATGAACAGGATTTTTCAGCCGTTTTTGGACCGGTTTGTGGTGGTGTTCATCGATGATATCTTGATCTACTCCCGCAGTGATTTGGAGCACGAGGAGCACTTGAGGACCGTGCTACAGCTTCTGCGAGAGAAGAAGCTGTATGCTAAGTTCAAAAAGTGTGAGTTTTGGCTTCGGGAGGTTGCTTTTCTGGGTCATGTGGTTTCAGCTGCTGGAGTGACGGTGGATCCGGCCAAGGTGGATGCTATTCGAGATTGGCCGAGGCCGACGACTATCACTGAGGTGCGGAGCTTTCTTGGTTTGGCGGGCTACTATCGGCGTTTTGTGGAAGGCTTTGCGAAGCTTTCCTCTCCCCTCACCCGTCTGACCAGGAAAGGGGTTAAGTTTGTTTGGAGCGAGACTTGCCAGAGCTGTTTTGAGGAGCTGAAGCAGAGATTGATGACCGCTCCAATCCTTGCCCTCCCTGTTATGGGGGAAGGATTTGTGATTTACAGTGATGCCTCACATAGTGGTCTGGGGTGTGTGTTGATGCAGCAGGGTAGGGTGATTGCCTATGCTTCGCGGCAATTGAAGGACTATGAGAAAAATTACCCTACTCATGATCTGGAGTTGGCAGCGGTGGTGTTTGCTCTGAAGCTGTGGCGGCATTACTTGTATGGTGAGCATTGCGAGATTTATACTGACCACAAGAGCTTGAAGTATCTGTTCACCCAAAAGGAGCTGAATTTGAGGCAACGCCGGTGGTTGGAGCTGCTAAAGGATTATGATCTGAGTATCCTTTATCACCCCGGCAAGGCCAATGTTGTGGCGGATGCTTTGAGCAGGAGGACGAGTCTGAGCTTATTGATCTCGCAGCAGGCGCCGTTGGTCGAGCAGATGAGGCGATTACAGCTGGAGGTAGTATCCCCTGGGGTCTCTGCTAGACTTATGTCTATGGTCTTGCAGCCCACTCTGTTGGAGAGGATCAGGGACACTCAGAGTGAGGACCCCCACTTGACGAGGATCAGGACGCAGCTTCAGGCGGATCAGACAGGGGATTTTTCTGTGGATAGCTCGGGAGTACTGCGGTACAGGGACCGAGTGTGTGTGCCTTTGGATCAGGAGATTAGAGATCAGATTTTGAGGGAGGCCCACTATACACCTTATACCGTCCACCCTGGAGGTACTAAGATGTATAAGGACCTCAAGGCACAGTTTTGGTGGCCCGGAATGAAGCGGGACATTGGGAGATTCGTAGCTCACTGTTTAACTTGTCAGCAAGTGAAAGCAGAGCATCGCGTCCCTGCTGGCAAGTTGCAGAGTCTTCCAATTCCCGAGTGGAAATGGGACCACATCACTATGGATTTCGTCACTGGATTGCCGAGGGCGCAGAGCGGGGCAGATGCGATCTGGGTTATTGTTGACAGACTCACCAAGTCGGCGCACTTCTTACCAGTTCAGATGACTTGGTCATTGGAGCATTTGGCACAGTTATATATGGATGTGATAGTGAGGCTTCACGGCATACCTGCTTCGATTGTGTCAGATCGAGACCCGAGATTCGTATCACGCTTTTGGGGGAGTTTGCATTCTGCTTTGGGGACTCAGCTCAGGTTTAGCACCGCTTTCCACCCACAGACCGATGGGCAGTCAGAGCGCACCATACAGACCCTCGAGGATATGCTTAGAGCGTGCGTTATGGATTTTGGAGGAGGGTGGTACCGGCACTTATCCTTGGTTGAGTTCGCGTACAACAACAGCTATCAGGCGAGCATCCAGATGGCTCCGTTTGAAGCGTTGTATGGACGCAAGTGTCGGTCTCCCTTATATTGGAGTGACGTGGGTGAGAGGAGGACTTTGGGACCGGAGTTACTTTTGGAGGCAGAGGAAAAAGTCAGGATTATTCGCCGGCATCTTGAGACAGCCCAGAGTCGTCAGAAGAGCTACGCAGATACTCGACGGCGAGACCTGGAGTTTCAGGTTGGTGATCATGTCTTCTTGAAGGTCTCGCCCTCGAAAGGGGTCCGGAGATTTGGAGTACGGGGAAAGCTCAGTCCCCGCTTTATTGGACCCTTTGAGGTACTTGACAGAGTTGGTCCTGTGGCATACAGAGTTGCCTTACCCCCGCGCCTGGCCGGAGTTCATGATGTCTTCCACGTCTCAGCTCTGAGGAGATATGTTTTTGACCCGTCGCACGTGATTGACTTCACTTCGTTGGAGATCGGCGAGGACTTGGTCTACCAGGAGCGCCCGTTGCGGATTCTTGCTCGTGAGGTGAGGGAATTGCGCAATCGGGCCATTCCATATGTGAAGATCCTGTGGAGCAACCATGAGGAGCGAGAGGCTACATGGGAGCTGGAGACAGAGATGAGAGATGCCTACCCCTTCTTGTTCGAGGCCGCAGTTTGAGGTACGTCTGCTTCGTTTATTTTGTTTCGGGGACGAAACTTTTTTTAGTGGGGGAGGATGTAGGATCCCTGAACCCCATGTAGCTTTTTCCCGTGAATCCACTGTTTAGACACCTGTTGATGGTGTGTCTGGCCCATAGTGCATCGAAGGGATGCCACAGATGGACCCTGTGAGCTTTGGTTGCTGTTTTGGCCTCCGGCTGCTTTTGCCGAATTTTAGAAAAAGGATTTAGGCCAAACGGAGGATGGATTTGGATTCAGCGCGGAAAAACACTTGAGATTGGCTTTTTGTTTGCCCAATTCTGAGTCCGGATGTCCAAAAGCGGACTCCCGGAAGTTTTGACAGTTTTTGGCGCTTGCGGGAGCCTCCGGCAAATTTTGGAGGCGGAATTTGGCAAAACGGACCTCGTTTTTGGAATCAGCGCGCGAAAACGGTCAAGATGGGCTATTTACTTGTCGTTTTTGAGCCTGCGGGTACTGTTCACGCCGGAACAGTGTTTCCGGCGATCGCCGGCGGCGTCTGGCGGCGGCGGGCAGCGCCGGCGGGCGGCGGGGCGGCCTCGGGCAGGCGGCAGGCGGCGGCACGCGGCGCGGGCAGGCGCCAGGGCGCGTGGTCAGGTGCGCGGTCCACCGCGGGGGTCGTGCACCAGGGCGGTGCCACGTGGCGTTGTTCGGTTGGTTGGTTCACGGCGCGCGGTCCACTGACTTGGCGGGGTGTACGGTGGACCGAGGGGTGCCCACGTGGCGGCTCGGGATTGGCGGGTCTTGGTGCACGCGGTCCACGCGAGTGGTGGAGATGGTGACCGGGGCAGGTGGCCGTACGACCCGGGTCAGCCGGCGACGTGCGCGGTGCACGGCGCACCGTGCGCGGTGCACGGCCTGTCGGGGCCACGTGGCGCGCCCCCGTTGGCTGGCGCAGGTGCACCGGGTGCAGCGGGGTCCGCGGGCTAGTTGGGCTGGGCTACGTGGCCGGCCCAGGGGATTTCGGGCGTGAACAGTAACGGGCCGGCCCGTTACTGTAGCAGCCCGAATTCCGGGCGCCCGAAAGTGGGGACATGGAGGGAATTATTTGATTTGTTTTCTCAGCCTATATAAACCACCCAGCCCGAACCTCCTTCTTTCTTCTTCTTCTCCCAACCTGTGCAAGATCTCTCCGAGCTTCCTTAATCAAAGTTTTTCATCTCCAAGTCCTTGATCTCCCTGCCAAGTTTCAAGAGTTTTGGAGGCACGAATCCCGAGGTTCCCCATTTTACGGTGCGGCGCGACGTTGCTTCCTTGTGTTCTTCTTCGGCGCAGCGATCGTATTTTTGGTCCCCTGGGCTACCCCGACATCATTTTCCTGTGATTCTTGCACCAGTAGACTCCTAAGAGGTAGGACTTCATCTTTCGTTTTGGTCGCGCTTTCCCGTTTCGAGGTTTTGGCACGGATTTCGAGGCAACAAGTGACCCTTCTTTCTGTATGGAATTCCTTGACAGCAGCGGAGTGTTTCGGCCATATCTTTGCGCACGAGCGTCCGACGGAAACGAGCCTATACAACTTTTTCATCTACGGATCGCAAGGAACGCGCTCGTATTTTTATTGGATTTTTGTGATTTTTACTTCGAGGTGAAAATTAATGATTTCTCTGTGAACAGTAATCAGTCCTTAATACAGATTATTGTATGAGAGTGCCCTCTTGCTGAATTTTTATCTTGACTTACCGAACTCCGATTTGGACGTGCAAGGTACCGTTTCGAAGCTATCGACGCAAGGATCGCCGTGATATTTTTATTGGAATTTTCTGGACATTTGCTGCAGGTGATAATTTGACAGTTTGGTACTCGTGATTGTATGTGATAATTAGTGCTGAATTTGGGAGTCTAGTGTAATTAGTGGATTTCTTGATGTACCAGGAATGTTGCGGGTGTGCTAAAATTGTGGGAGCGAGGATTTGGAATTTTGGTATTTTCTGACTGTACGAGTTTGGACAGTTGCGCTTCAGGTGGGCGGTTGTTGTACTCCTCTCTTTGTATGCCCACTAGGAATATCAGAGTACCCTTGCTTGACAATGCTAAATGTGTGGATTGGTAGACTTGCATGCTCTAGGAAATTAATTATTGGTTATTGGATCTCTAATAAATTATTGTTAGATTAATCACTTGAATTGATCGCTTACTGATTCTGGAACTGTATGCTTGGAGACAAAATAGAATTAGAGGACTGCAAAACTGATGTTTGTTCATGTGAAACGGTCACCCTAGCTTATGTTACTCCAAACTGTTTATACTTGGAAATTGGACAAAATATTGGGACACTGCATGATTAAACTGGTCACATAATTATTGTCATCTTTTACTGCTACACTATTTTGGGACTTGACTTAGGAGAAACCATGCTTTTTCTCTTTTCTTCTTCCATTGTTGGCACTTGCGGCTTAGTCGCTCAGGTTCGAGCGTCTGTTAGACAGTGTAGTCAGGTATTGGGGATTTGGACAGGTTAGGGGTATGGCAGGGTGTTGCGGCAACCACGGATCTTGGGTGGTTGACCGGTTTGTACTATTGCATCAGATTGGGTATTTTGGGGATCGGGCTTTCTTTAGTGGAGGGTTGTTCCCACTTCATTGAGTCTCGATCCAGTCCTGCGATTATGAGACAGTGGTTACTGAGATGGTTGTTACAGTGATATTTTACTCGTGTGGGTCGCTCCCCTCGAGTGCCACTCCGGAGTAGGCTTTCCACGGTGTGAGCGCCGGGCACCATGCTGATTTCTTGAGTTCCACGGTGCGAGCGCCGGGCACCATGCTGGTTTCTTGAGTTCGACAGCAGAGCAGGCAGTGCCAGTGTTCACTGGCTGTCAGATTGGGTCATTATGACAGGCGTCTTGATTCTGATGCATCACTTTCTCCATCCTTGTTGGTTGGTCATATAGAGGCATATTAGGGATAGCACTTTATCAGTTGCTTTATTTATCTGCATCTCCTTTCTTTTCCTTTCCCTTTTTCGCCTCTGAGCACCTGGTGGGCATATCTGAGCTGAGGCTTTACCCACTAGGGGAGGCTACTGTTTATAGTAGTACTTACCCCCATTGTTTTTCTTGTTTCTTTCTTTTCCCTTGTTTTGCAGAGTCCTCAGTGGGAGTTGCTGGGCCGTCAGCAACTGATCGAGGTAAGCGAATTGCGGACTAGATAGAGAGCCACCGAGGGTCGTAGCTGGAGATTTTGGGTACCAGGACTTCTCAGACAGTATTTTACATTTCTTTTTGGGGACTGGCTTCTGCCAGCTGTTGTATTATAGTTGTGAGCTGGGAGAGACATCTGTATTATATTTTACTGTTGTACCTTTTACTTCCAGCATCTGTCTGAGATACAGTAGTTTTACTTTAGCTCTGATTATTATGCTCTTTTATTATTGTTTCTTATCTGAGCAGGTTACCGACGCTTCGTGTATGTGGGAAATACCGCATGCACGGCGGATCTGTAGACGGGCCCGGGTTCTGGTTTACACCCGGGGTGTGACAGTACGCCTTCGATTTCCGTGTTGATCTCTTTGCTCCTTTTTGAGTTTTTGGTGGTGTTCCTGAGGTACCTTTTGACCCTTTGTACTGCTGCGATGTTTGGGGACAGCGGTGGAGTATTGTTGGGATTTTTTAGCCTACGGGCATCGGATCGGGGCGTGTTAGGACTCGATCGGCATCTACGCTTCGAGAGGAACACGACCGTATTTTTATTGAATTTTTTTGATGTTGCTTCAAAGGTGATAATTTCACTTTTTCTTGACTGAATGGTACAAATTATCGATCGTGGGAAGTTTTGGCTCGCCGCGGTGTTTTATTTGTTTCTTCGCCTACAGGCGTCGGAACTGGACGTGCGAGTACTTGTTTCGCAACTACTCGTCGCGAGGATCGCATCGGTTATTTTTTGGGAATTTTTCGAGGTCATCTCGTAGGTGAAAATTATCCTTTTTCTGGATTGGTTGCGTGGGACAGCGGCTTTGTGACAATTATAGGATTAATTGTGCACCATTTTGGCTTTTGTTGCGGTTTTTGCAGTGAGCCAGGTTTTCTTTGTGAGAGGGCGAGTTTGGAGCGGTGCTTCGCGTGCTTCGCGATCGAGGTGGGTGGTTGTTGTTTACCTCTATTTTGACATGCTCACTAGGATTATTAGAGTGATTCCCCTATATTGGACTTATTGATTAATCATGCTCGTGGTTGGAATTATGCATGCTTGTGTAGAGATATGGTTTGCTATGTTAGCGTTTAACCTTGCATGTAAAATTGAATATTAAATTGAGACAAAGTGATTTACCTTGATGGTGGGTACCACTTGGGGATATTTTTGGACATGCATAGGTGGATGTTTCTTGTGAAGGTGATATGTGGTTATGCGAGAAACATGATTGTTACTACTCCTTATTTTCCTTTCCAAATGAGAACACTTGCATGCTTGTATGGACATCTAGATAGGCCATCTTTTATTGCTGCTCTATCATGTTGGAATTTGACATAGGAGAAACCATGTTTGTTCTTTTCTCCTTTCCTTCTAGACATGTGATTCATATTGCTCGGGTTCGAGCAGGGATTTGGGATAGTGTAGTCGAGACTTTGTGTCTGGGACAGGTTGGATTTGATTGTGGGTTGTGGGGTGTTCCAGCAACCGCAGATATTGGGCGGTTGACCGGGTGTTGGTTGTTGTACCAGATTGGGGACTTGTGGGGTATTGCGGCGACCGCGGACATTGGGCGGTTGACCGGATATTTACTTGTGCATCTGATTGGGGATCGGATTTCTTTAGTGGATGGATTTTCCCACTTCGATCAGAGTCGTGATCCAGTCCTGCTATATCGTGATACTTGTTACAGTGATACTTTACTCGTGTGGGTCACTCCCCTCGAGTGCCACTCCGGAGTGTGCGACCGTGCCGGACAGGAGCCGGTCTGTTACTTATTTTGGGATGCGACCGTGCCAGTCAGTAGCCGGTCTGTATCCCGTGGATGAGTTCTTGAGTTCGACAGCAGAGCAGGCAGTACCAGTTTTTACTGGTGGATAGATTGGGTTTATCTGGACGATTTTGGATTACTAATGCATATATTCGGTTATTCCATTCTGGGATTGCATTTAGAGGCATAGTAGTTGTAGTTTTCTTTCATCAGCAGTCTTTATTGCTTACCACTCTTCTTTCCCCTTTTTGCCTCTGGTAGACCTAGTGGGTGCGTCGGAGTTTGAGGCTTTACCCACTAAGGGAGGCTACTGGTTTACTAGTAGTTCTCACCCCCATTCTTCCTTTTCTCTTTTTCTTCCCTTTGTTTTGTAGAGTCTTCTGCGGGAGCTGCTGGGCTTTCAGCAGCGGATCGAGGTGAGGGAATGAGGAGTAGATAGATCTCCTGGCAGAATCAAAGAGTTTAGCTGGACTTTGGTTGTACCCATTTTACTCAGACTGTTGTACTCTTACTTTTGAGGTCTGGCTTTAGCCAGCTGGTTGTATATTTTTGGTGAGCTGGGAGTGACAAATGTATTATTTTACAGATGTACTGTATTTTACTTTCAGTTTCAGCCTGAGATGTATTAGTTTTTAGTTTAGCTCTGTTTTATACTCTTTTTTTATTATCTCTTATATCTGAGCAGGTTATTGGCGCTTCGTGTACGCGAAAAATTCCGTGTGCACGGCGGATCTGTAGACGGGCCCGGGTTCTGGATTTCACCCGGGGTGTCACGCCCCGGGGGGTTTTTACGCGCGGAGCGGTAGCCACCAATGCTCCCAAAATTTCACATATATTTTTTTTTGAAACCAATCTCCCCCGGCGCGTGCCCAGACCCGCCGCATATACAAATTCACTCTGCAAACGGGCAGAGTCTCCTTTGTATATGCACGGCGTCCTGATTACAAAGTTCACATAAGCATGCCTTTAACCACACTAGACCGGTTGCCAATCACATTCAATCATTTTCAACAACATACAATCAATTTCCATCAATAATAAAGGGCCGACTATTTTTGAAAGGATAAAACCACATGGTTTTGAAAGCGATGCCCACCCGACATCAGGTTTTGTAAAACTAGTTTCGAAATCACATAAATCCACAGAATTTGAAAACGGTGCCCACACGGCACCCATATTTTTAAAACAGTTTTCACAACAGTTCCCTTATTCCTTGTTTGTAGTTTTAAAGCGGCCAGACCAAGAATTAAGAACAAATCACACAACCAAAAGAGCTATCGAATAGCCCAACATCCACCTCGATCCCACGGGGGTATCGCGATCCACAACTAGCTACAATACGTAATGAGATGAACAAGGAGGGTAAAAGATAAACCGTGTCGGTAGCCCCAAAGGGGCCAGAAGATCGCTCACGCGGCCTCAACAACGACCTAGTGCTCGACCCTGGACGGACTGGGCGAACCTGTCACGGAGTGGGGAGTCATTGACCAGAAATAATAGCAAAAGCAATAAGGGCTAAAGTAAAGCAAACCACGATAAAAACCAAAGCAATCAACAATGAAGCACCCTGCGCCAACCATGCAACGCAGAACCCCGTGCAAACAATACCATGCAGAACCTCGTGCGAACAATACAATGCGGAACCTCGTGCAAACAAGACCGGGCACCTCCCCCGGCAACCACACCGAGCACCTGCCTCGGAACCCCTGCCGAGCACCTGCCTCGGCCGCCGAGCACCCGCCTCGGCATCACCGCTCACACCCCCCACCCACGGGGGCCCCCATTCCTAACGTCACCGTCACGTGGGGTACACGGGTCAACGTACCACTTTTCCGGAAAAGCACACCCTTGCGGTGGCCAAACCGCCGGTGTGCGTGCAGTAATCTCGAGCCTCGACCGAGCACCAACCTCGGTTAACCAAACCGAGCACCAACCTCGGCTAACCAGACCGAGCACCTGCCTCGGCCATCTCCCAGAACACAGTGTGTCGTCGAGCGCAGCGACCCTTAGTCGCCATAAACATGGTGATCATAAACGTAAGCATAAACGGGGGTCAGTAACATTTTAACGTGTCAAACCTTTGGTCTTACCAATTGTTCCCGTTTCCCGACTCAATAACTATCGGGAAAGGAACCCACCTTTCGACGTCCGACTGTGCATCGTCCTCATCGCTAGCATGCTCCAAACAATCCTACTGTTGTTCGGAAGGGCGATCTGCCCATCTAGTCTTCCACCACGACGTTCATTAAACCCGGAGGTCCACGCCACCCCTTTACAAGATATACATAACAATAACCGAAACATACACAAAGATGTTCTAAGGGGTACCCACCTGGAACGCGAAGAAAAAGGTGTGCGGAGAATTCCAGTTAAAACACTCCCACCTTGTGCCCGAAAAAGCTACAGTAAGGAACAAGTAATGTTAAAACATTGTCGTGGTCAAAAACACTCAAAAACGGGGCGAAACGGGCCAAAAACGGACCAAAACGGAGCTCCCGGGCTTCCGGGCTGCAGTCTGGTGCACGGGTCCCTGCGTGGACCGGGTCCACGACAAAAAGCGGCGGCGGCACAGACCGGGCGCACCGCACGGTGAGCCGCTGGAGCACGGCCCGCATCATGGACCGGGCTCACGGCTACAGTGCCTGCGGCCGCAGACCGGGCGCACGCGACTGCGGTGCGCCATTGCGGCTTGGGCCGGGCCGCGCACGGGCTGGGGCGCGCGCCGGGTCCACGCGGTGGGGCTGTGAACGCGTACACCGGGTGCACGCCCGATCGGTGGACCGCGCGACCTGGCGCACGCATTCGTGCGCCGGGTCCGCGGTCCCGGGTCCGGGAGCTGTGCGCCGGGTGCACGCTGGGCCCTGTGGACCGCGCGGCCTGGCGCACGCATTCGTGCGCCGGGTCCGCGCCCCATGGGCCCGGGAGCTGTACGCCGGGTGCACGCCGCGTCCCGTGGACCGCGCAACAATGCGGCCGTACGGGGATGAACAGTAAACCCTATTTTCGCCCCCCGCGGCTCCGGTTTCGCGATTTTAACTCCGTTTTCGCTCCCGTGCGACTCCGGCGACGACCCCGTGGGCATGCTAACGGCGGCGGCAGCCTCCCGTTCAACGACGGCGGCGGCGGCCTCCCGTTCAACACCATGTATTGCCCAAGACAACGACAAAAGGAAAACCTCATACCGAAAAATAACCGGGGAGACCCGAACCGCTCACCTTGTTTTCGCCGGTAAGGGAGGAAAGGGAGAGGATCATCCTGCTCTCGTTCGCCGGGTTCCGCAGATCGTCCTTCCTTCTCCCCGTCTCCGTCTCGTCGCCTCGGTTCCTCACGCCCACGGTTGAAACGAGGGAAAGAATAAGAATTGGGGTTTCCTCTTTTTCTTTCTCAAAAAACGCCGCCTTAAACCCTAGCCGTCAAGAGAAAAACCAAGGGGAAAAACCCTACGACCCCCGGTTCTAAAGAAATTCTAAAATACCCGAAAATGAAAACCGGCGGCTAAAAATGTCTCGTAAAGCGTGTCAATCGCTCGCACGGATCCCGGAGCGCCTAAAAGGGGTCCAAACTAAAAAATTAAATTCTGGGAGATCCCGGGGTCGGAATTCAAATCCGGTCGCGCCACCGTTCACCGTTTTGCGAGTTCTACCACCTAAAAATACCCGCAAACCCCGACGATCAGCCTAAAAATTTTCGAATTTCAACCCCCCCTCCTTAACAACCGAGAATAGTAAATTAGGACCCAAAGCGAAAACCTAAAGGTCGAGGTACCACCCTCAGGATAAAATAACCCACAGACATAAAAAAAACGAAAAGTCCGATCACAGCAGGATCCCGTCCGATCGCCTCGAAAGGCGTGCCAGTCACTTAGCACGGATTCCGATGCACCACTCAAGGCAAACGCTTTGACCCCCATTCCGGGCGATCCGTAAATCAGAATCCGGATCCGATCATTTTGCCGTTCTCCGTTTTTCGAGCTCAGACACAGAAAAATACCAGCTGTCCAGGCTAGTCCATTACAGAAAACGTAGTGAAAAGCTTCCCTAACAACTCCGTCACAAAAAGGAAGGGTATTCGAAGGCATTGGAACGCCCGGACTCTACATCTCTCACCTCTTAAAACAAGTTTCGTCCTCGAAACTTAACCCGAGTCCTCAACGGGTAAAACTGGGTAGCACCCCTTCATCTTTGCCTCCAGTTCCCACATCGCTTCGCGTTCTTCCTGGTGGCTCCACCGCACCTTGGCATAGGGGATCGTCCGGCTGCACAACCCTTTTTGTCCTCCCGTGCTAAGACACCATCGAAGCTCAGGTCCTCTCCGAGTTCAACAGCAGTAACCTTCCATCATTCGAAACAAGTACGCAGGGTCGAAGCATATCTTCGAGAATCTGGATCTCCCGCACGGACGGTCCGTCGGTCTGGGGGTGAAACGCCGTGCTGAAGTGTGGTTTAGTCTCTGGAGTTCAGAGTAGACTTTGCCAAAGGTTCGACACGAGCCGTGTGTCTCTAGTCCACGTCGTATGGATGGGTGGGGAAAAGAGCTGACTTCATCAGTCGATCCATTGTGACTCAAACCGCATCGTGTCCTTGAACATCTTCGTGTCTCCCGAATGCGCCACATAGGGGGCGCAGTGCGCCTATGACAGTATCTCTTCCTTCAACTCTGGCAGCTTGGGCACGCAATTCCTCCCTCGTAATTGTATTTTGCCGTTCGCACTTGCCGAAAAGTCACTCGCGAGGTCCGGGGGATTCTTGTTTCAAACACGCTATATGTCACGCCCCGAGACCGTCAATTTGAACAGTTCGGGCGCGCCAACAGACCCGCCAATCGGGCATGACCTTTCCAGACCCGAAAGGAACGGTTTAATCCAACAATATCATTTCAATATAGCGGAAGAGTAAGCAATCAGAGTAGAGAACTATAAATTTAAACTTTCAATCATTCAACAAGTAGTTAGAAGAAATGAAAGTAAAACACTTGAGCGAAGACATACACTTTTGTTTAATATTACAACTCTCTTTTAGCATGAAACTACAATACCAAAATACATCCATATTTTTTTTTTCTTTCTTTTCTAACTTGAAACTTGAACATTTAAAATTTACATTGTTCCTCACATACAAAAGTTCGCTCAAGATAATAAAACTCCAAAATGGTGGTGGCGACTCTAGACTGCTAGGTCGCTACTCTGCTGGGCGCTTGCCCTTGTCGCGTGTATCGCCCGATGTACCTGGACCTGTGGGGAAGTCACCCAAAGGGTGTGAGAACTACAACCAAGTTCCCAGTGGGTTCAACCACCGAGAGAAAATGCCCTGCACCGCTTAGTCTAATGGAAGCAATATAATAGAGAATGAAATACAGTAAATAAAAGCTGTAAATCTTAGCTAGCATGCTTAATACTTTTACCTTTGCCATGACATTGCTCTATGTCGCTATAGGTTGCCAAACTAACCAACCTGTCCCTTGCCAAATTACTTTCATTAACTTTCTTGTGTTTCAATTCAAGTTGCTAAACCCTCGGAGAAACTTGCCCAACGGGCCCTAGCCCGGCAGACATGCTGCCATAAGACAAGTCCTCTAAGGTTGCCGATAACACCCGCAAGTGTTACCCCGCCCTACGGGGAAACGTCCCGAACGGGTCTCTACCCGGGAGAGGGACACTGCCTGCTACTCCAACATGGGCCACGTTTCACCCCGTAGGTGCGCTCGTTTTATTATCTCTTTTATTGCTTTGCATTTAGCCTCTTTGCTCTTTTAGGCCTTTGCCTTTCTTTTGCTCTTTAGCACTTAGCTTCCATCTCAATCGAGCTTATAGCTCACATTGCTCACATTGCCTCTTAGCCTTTTTCTTTCTTTGCAATTAAGCTTTTAGCTTGTCTTTTTAATATACTCATGCATTTACCCTAGGTCCATGCCTTAAGGTACATAAGTCCCTTGGACTCAATTCTTAACTTTCATTATGCTCAAGTTGAAGTTAAAGTGTAGGTATATTAACCCGACTCCCTATGACCACTCTAGGGATTTCCAATACTCTGGATTTTAACCTCAACTAAACTATGCTTTCCTTAGAGACATAACTCTAATTTAGGCCCTAATTCCATCACACGCTTATTTGACTCAAACAACCATGCCACTCGTGAAATCCTATAGTGAATGCCACACATTAGAGCCTAATCTAAGTTTTCTCCTAAGTCAAATTTCCATAAACCGCAACCACATCTACATAAGCATGAAATTATTGTCCTAGCCACTCTATTAACATGCTTCTAATAACAAGCAAAAGATAAGGGGAGAGGTCACCCTCGCTCGATAGAATCCCCCACCTCGGTGTGTTCTATCGATCCTTGCAAGAGGCAATTCCAGCTCCTTTGGTCCTTGAGGCTTTCCTACATCGTAAGGAGGGCAAAATAAAGCAATTGCCTCTACATGATCCTTTAAATTTAGTAAGACGATGAAATTAACCTCTTTTGACAACAAAGAGGGGAAAGTTCCTATTTGATCGTTTTCCCCCTCCAAAAGGCTAACTTTTTATCGATTCATAAAAATGGGAGGGAATTAATTATCTTATGGCATGTTGCCAAAAAGAAACTTGCTCAACTCGATCCGGGGTCAAAAAGCCCCCCGAATTTTGAGAAAAGCTCAATTTGAGCTATTTCCTCCCAATTCGTCGATTTTGCTTCTTGGAAAGTCAAGAATTGCAATTTCACATTGGAAACAAGCCCAAAGCTCTCTAAATTTTAGAGGGGCTCAAATTAAGCAATTTTCCCCATCCCAAATTCCTAAATTTTGCATTTTGCAAAATCGAGAAATTGAAATTTTTGCATTTGGCAAACTTGAGAAATTGCATTTTTCTTATTGGGGAAAAGAGAAGAGAAGAATTCTCTATTATTCTTCTTTTCTTCTTTTCTTCTTTTCTTTTCTTTCTTCTTTCTTCTTCACTTTCTTTCTTTCTCTTTTTTCTTTCTTTTTTTTTTTTGTGTGATCCTAAACCTGCTGCTGGGCAGCAGCCAATGCAGCTGCTGCCCAGGCAGCAAGCTAGCAAGAGGCTGCGCAAGGCAGCATTGCAGCTGCCTTGCGCAGCTACTATGGCTGCCCAGCTGCTGTTGCTTAGTAGCAGCAGCAGCTGAGCAGCACAAGCTGCTCCTCACTTCTCTTTTTTTTTTTTTTTTTTTTTGTATCCCACAGCAGCTGCTGCTGCTTTGAGCAGCAGCAGCTGGGCCAGCAGCTGCTGCTGCTTTGAGCAGCAGCAGCATGGCAAGCAGCTGCTGCTGCTGCTTTGAGCAGCAGCAGCCGCAGGCAGGAAGCAAGAAGGAGAGGGAGAGGTTGTGCGAGAGAGAGATAGAGAGAGAGAGAGAAAGAGAGAGAGAGGGAAGTTACCTTTTCCTTCTCCTTCTTCTTCTTCTTCTTCTTCTCTTCTTCTTCTTCTTTTTCTTCTCCTTTCTTCTTCCTTCTCCTTTCCTTCTCCTCTTTGGTTTCCTCTAGCTGAGAGAGAGAGTGAGAGTGGGTGCGTGTGAGGGGGAGGGGAAAGAGAGAGGGGTCATTTATTAATCTGCTGTGGGTGGTTGGGAAAAGAAAGGGAATTTACCAAAATGCCCCTGAATTTTGAAATTATCCCAAATTGCCCTTTTCCTGCAGAATTTCCTGCAGCGAGCTTTATCGGTTAGCCCTCTTTCACCTCGTTTTCCGTCAACTGAGAAATCAAATTTGTAATTTCTCTTCACCCCTTTAATCTACAAATTTTTCTTAAACTTCCCACGATTTTATTTAAAATTTCGGACTACTCTAAGCCCTCGAAAGAGAGCCCCGAAAATGCTTCGCGATAGACCTGGGCTGTCAAAACTGCAGTTTCAGCAATCGCGAAGCATTTTTCTTCGCTTCGTTCTCCGATTTTTTCTTAATAACATACCTAGGTTTTTCGCCCCTTTTAATAAGAAAACTTTTGTGAGTCACCCCACGATTTCTTTTAAAATTTTGGGGCACTCGAAGCCCTCGAAACAGGGCTCCGAAAACGCTTCGCGATAGACTTGGGCTGTCAAACTGCAATTTCAGCAATCACGAAGCATTTTTCTTCGCTTCGTTCTCCGATTTTTTCTTAATAGCATACCTAGGTTTTTCGCCCCTTTTAATAAGAAAACTTTTGTGAGTCACCCCACGATTTCTTTTAAAATTTTGGGGCACTCGAAGCCCTCGAAACAGGGCTCCGAAAACGCTTCGCGATTAAAAATTTCAGAAATTCCAGATTTGGCTAAGTCCTCGGGTTCAAGTCACTTTTCGACCCGATGCCCTTCGCGTCAGCCCGAAACGCACCGAACTCAACTGTAATCATGTTTAAAACATGTTACAAGTCCTCTCGCCGAAATTTGCCATTTTGCGAACTCGGCGAACACGAGTCCCAATTTTGCAATTTAAGGCTTCGTTTCTCAACCACAACTCACTTTTCGACCCAACGGCTTTTGCGTTGACTCAAAACACTTCAAACCCACTTGTAGTCATTATTCGAAACGGGTTACAAGCATTTTTACCGAATTTTGCTATTTCGCAGAAATCGGTGCACTACACTATATCTGTGCGCATGTCTTCTGACCTCCCCGGATTTCTCTAGTAGGGTTGGCTTGACCATCAAGGACAAGGATCGCGCGACCATACCGGCCCTGCTGAGTAATCGCGCTAATTCGATTCCTCCTCGATTTGACCCTTCCCGCTCGAGACATCCGCTACTACCCTTGCTTTTCCGGGGTGATGCTGAATGGATAAGTCGAGTCCTCCAGCAACTGCAACCAACGCCTCTGTCGCAAGGCAACTCTTCCTATGTGAACCAAACTTAAGGCTCTGGCGATCCGCAAACACATCACGATGAACTCCAAGAGGTGGTGTCTCCAAAGCTTCAAAACGAAGACGACTGCTGCCAGTTTCGAATCGTGTGTCAGGCAGTTCCGTTCACATTCCCTGCGATCCCCGTTGCTGACACCATGTGCCCCAAAAAGCCCACTTAGAGAAGTCAGAACTCCCATTTCTTAAACTTAGCAGACAGATTCTGGTCCCTGAGATTCCAGAGAGTAACCCGCAAGTGCTCCTCTCAGTTGATCGAAGAGGTCATCAATCCTGGGCTTGTCCTTCACTGTAACCTTGTTCCTCCATGTAGTCGATGTGCAGACGTAAGCTTCCGTCCTCCTTCCGCACGAAGAGGACGGTTGCGCCCCCAAGGCGACACCCTCGGCTCGATGAACTCCTTGCCTAGAATGTCTCTTAGTTGTGCCTTGAGTTCCCTCAAATCCGCAAAAGCCATTCGGTAAGGCGCCTATGTGATAGGTTGCGTGCTTGGTAGAAGCTCAAAGGGGAGGACGACCCCTCGCTCGGGGGTATCCCCGGCAGCTCAGTCGGGAAGACGTTGGACGTAAACCTTACAACTGGGGTGTCTCTGAGCGATGCAGAGGGTCGAGTCGCTAGGCCCAAAGAAACTAGGTAACTACACCTCTGCCTGATGCCTCGTAAACCAAACCATGCCCAGCACCACGTCGAAGTCCTGTTTCCCGACTTAGAGTTCCCCGTCACGACGCCACCGGTGCGCAGGCCACCTCTGCCGGCGCTGAGCAGCTAGCAACAAAAGTCTCGCGATGCGTCGAGGTACCCCAGTCATACCTCCCAACCCGCATCGAAGAGCCCCTAAAAGTCCAACACACTAACCCGACACAAAGGGAAAGACCACAGTAGCACCCTCACGAGGCTCCAATAGGTGCCAGCTAAACAGGCTGGGTTACTAACCACCAGAAAATCTCCCCTGAGAGCGACGAACTCACCCGTCACCAACACGGACCGCTCCCGCCCGTCACCAACACGGGCCACCTCCACCCGTCACCAACACGAGTCACGAGCTCGGAGCATATCCATCGTCCCGGATTACCCGCTCCGACGGTCCGTCCGACCGGGGCGACGGTCAAAACTAAGGTTAGGCTTCAGCTCTAAGGCCTACCACAAGGTCTACCCCACCTAAAGGGCTGCGTACAGGGCATCCTAGCCGAAAGTGATCGGTGCCAAAGCTCCAAGCAGTCGACAGATCCCTATGACCCACACCCGCCTCACAAGGTCAACGACCCAAAAACACTCGTAACTAAGCCTCATTGTCATGCCTTGGTCACGGGAAGCTGGCGACAAAACTCACAAGGTCAGGTCCTACCCCCGTCCTGGCATCGACGGGGTGCGACACTCTGATTAACCACTAACGCTCGGTCCCAATCCGTTGCCCCTCCAAGCACCGTGCATCGAATCGAGCGGTAAAACTCCAAACCAAACAGCAACACCCCCACTAGGAAACTTCTAAGCTCAAAGCCTACTAAAACAGCGGCCTCCAGGTACAATCGACTATCCCACCCGAAACCTATCTGGTCGAAAAGAAAACATGCAACGAAAACAGCGAGAAAGACCTGTCTAAAGAGGTTGCCCAGGTTTTCCAAGCGCACACGAGGGAACACGCGCTCACCCACCCGTAGGACAACCTAACCGACCCACTTGTGCAGAACACAGGAACTCGACCCAGAGCTACAGGGCATCACCCAGCGTCAAAAGCTAAACCCCCAGACAGTCGCCGCTGACGCGCACCTGTGCCAAACGAGACACGGTCTCTCTAACCAACATCGAGCCCAAACGGACAAGATCTACTAGCCCTGGGGGTCTCCTTTTTCAATTCAAAGGAGAACCCCAAGACCCCCATTGCGACGATCTCTACCACCATCACAATGTCTAAACTAAAAAGCCGAACTAAGGGTGACCATCGTAGGGGAAGAGTCCTCGCTCCCACCCCTGCCTTGTCCAGGATGCAAAACCGGTCGGCCGACTACCCGCTGTAGCCTAACACCAGAAGACCCAGAAGGTGCTACCTAGACAAAAGGTTATCCAGGTACTCACGACCGACAAAACGGCCGACACACTAACAAACACCGGTGGGTTACACTACCACCCGCCACCGTTACTCACAATGACCAGAACGTCGGCGGAGGAAAGGGGTTCGGGAAAACGAAAGCCGGCGCAACGGTCTGCGGAACTAACAGCCGCAGCAAGTGCATGAACACCGTCAGCAGACCCACCGTGTCCTGTGCTAGTTGCCTAATCCACCGATTCCTCGCAGCTATCAAGGCTCCGGTGGCAGCCGACCTCGACCCCAACCTCCAAGTTAAATCGACTACACTAACACCCCACCCGAGCTAAACCAAAAACACAGACTTAACAATCCCGCACTCTCGCGTCTCTTCTCATCTATACCCTGGTCATTTCATTGGTTAGTAGCTAGTGATGACATACCCCGTGGATGTTGGACAGCGTCTACTGTGGTTAGAGTTGTTTCTCTCTGATACCATCTTAATCTGTCATGCCCCGGGGGGTTTTTACGCGCGGAGCGGTAGCCACCAATGCTCCCAAAATTTCACATATATTTTTTTTTGAAACCAATCTCCCCCGGCGCGTGCCCAGACCCGCCGCATATACAAATTCACTCTGCAAACGGGCAGAGTCTCCTTTGTATATGCACGGCGTCCTGATTACAAAGTTCACATAAGCATGCCTTTAACCACACTAGACCGGTTGCCAATCACATTCAATCATTTTCAACAACATACAATCAATTTCCATCAATAATAAAGGGCCGACTATTTTTGAAAGGATAAAACCACATGGTTTTGAAAGCGATGCCCACCCGACATCAGGTTTTATAAAACTAGTTTCGAAATCACATAAATCCACAGAATTTGAAAACGGTGCCCACACGGCACCCATATTTTTAAAACAGTTTTCACAACAGTTCCTTTATTCCTTGTTTGTAGTTTTAAAGCGGCCAGACCAAGAATTAAGAACAAATCACACAACCAAAAGAGCTATCGAATAGCCCAACATCCACCTCGATCCCACGGGGGTATCGCGATCCACAACTAGCTACAATGCGTAATGAGATGAACAAGGAGGGTAAAAGATAAACCGTGTCGGTAGCCCCAAAGGGGCCAGAAGATCGCTCACGCGGCCTCAACAACGACCTAGTGCTCGACCCTGGACGGACTGGGCGAACCTGTCACGGAGTGGGGAGTCAGTGACCAGAAATAATAGCAAAAGCAATAAGGGCTAAAGTAAAGCAAACCACGATAAAAACCAAAGCAATCAACAATGAAGCACCCTGCGCCAACCATGCAACGCAGAACCCTGTGCAAACAATACCATGCAGAACCTCGTGCGAACAATACAATGCGGAACCTCGTGCAAACAAGACCGGGCACCTCCCCCGGCAACCACACCGAGCACCTGCCTCGGAACCCCTGCCGAGCACCTGCCTCGGCCGCCGAGCACCCGCCTCGGCATCACCGCTCACACCCCCCACCCACGGGGGCCCCCATTCCTAACGTCACCGTCACGTGGGGTACACGGGTCAACGTACCACTTTTCCGGAAAAGCACACCCTTGCGGTGGCCAAACCGCCGGTGTGCGTGCAGTAATCTCGAGCCTCGACCGAGCACCAACCTCGGTTAACCAAACCGAGTACCAACCTCGGCTAACCAGACCGAGCACCTGCCTCGGCCATCTCCCAGAACACAGTGTGTCGTCGAGCGCAGCGACCCTTAGTCGCCATAAATATGGTGATCATAAACGTAAGCATAAACGGGGGTCAGTAACATTTTAACGTGTCAAACCTTTGGTCTTACCAATTGTTCCCGTTTCCCGACTCAATAACTGTCGGGAAAGGAACCCACCTTTCGACGTCCGACTGTGCATCGTCCTCATCGCTAGCATGCTCCAAACAATCCTACTGTAGTTCGGAGGGGCGATCTGCCCATCTAGTCTTCCACCACGACGTTCATTAAACCCGGAGGTCCACGCCACCCCTTTACAAGATATACATAACAATAACCGAAACATACACAAAGATGTTCTAAGGGGTACCCACCTGGAACGCGAAGAAAAAGGTGTGCGGAGAATTCCAGTTAAAACACTCCCACCTTGTGCCCGAAAAAGCTACAGTAAGGAACAGGTAATGTTAAAACATTGTCGTGGTCAAAAACACTCAAAAACGGGGCGAAACGGGCCAAAAACGGACCAAAACGAAGCTCCCGGGCTTCCGGGCTGCAGTCTGGTGCACGGGTCCCTGCGTGGACCGGGTCCACGACAAAAAGCGGCGGCGGCACAGACCGGGCGCACCGCACGGTGAGCCGCTGGAGCACGGCCCGCATCGCCGACCGGGCTCACGGCTACAGTGCCTGCGGCCGCAGACCGGGCGCACGCGACTGCGGTGCGCCATTGCGGCTTGGGCCGGGCCGCGCACGGGCTGGGGCGCGCGCCGGGTCCACGCGGTGGCGCTGTGAACGCGTACACCGGGTGCACGCCCGATCGGTGGACCGCGCGACCTGGCGCACGCATTCGTGCGCCGGGTCCGCAGTCCCGGGTCCGGGAGCTGTGCGCCGGGTGCACGCCGGGCCCTGTGGACCGCGCGGCCTGGCGCACGCATTCGTGCGCCGGGTCCGCGCCCCATGGGCCCGGGAGCCGTACACCGGGTGCACGCCGCGTCCCGTGGACCGCGCAACAATGCGGCCGTACGGGGATGAACAGTAAACCCTATTTTCGCCCCCCGCGGCTCCGGTTTCGCGATTTTAACTCCGTTTTCGCTCCCGTGCGACTCCGGCGACGACCCCGTGGGCATGCTAACGGCGGCGGCAGCCTCCCGTTCAACGACGGCGGCGGCGGCCTCCCGTTCAACACCATGTATTGCCCAAGACAACGACAAAAGGAAAACCTCATACCGAAAAATAACCGGGGAGACCCGAACCGCTCACCTTGTTTTCGCCGGTAAGGGAGGAAAGGGAGAGGATCATCCTGCTCTCGTTCGCCGGGTTCCGCAGATCGTCCTTCCTTCTCCCCGTCTCTGTCTCGTCGCCTCGGTTCCTCACGCCCACGGTTGAAACGAGGGAAAGAATAAGAATTGGGGTTTCCTCTTTTTCTTTCTCAAAAAACGCCGCCTTAAACCCTAGCCGTCAAGAGAAAAACCAAGGGAAAAAACCCTACGACCCCCGGTTCTAAAGAAATTCTAAAATACCCGGAAATGAAAACCGGCGGCTAAGAATGTCTCGTAAAGCGTGTCAATCGCTCGCACGGATCCCGGAGCGCCTAAAAGGGGTCCAAACTAAAAAATTAAATTCTGGGAGATCCCGGGGTCGGAATTCAAATCCGGTCGCGCCACCGTTCACCGTTTTGCGAGTTCTACCACCTAAAAATACCCGCAAACCCCGACGATCAGCCCAAAAATTTTCGAATTTCAACCCCCCCTCCTTAACAACCGAGAATAGTAAATTAGGACCCAAAGCGAAAACCTAAAGGTCGAGGTACCACCCTCAGGATAAAATAACCCACAGACATAAAAAAAACGAAAAGTCCGATCACAGCAGGATCCCGTCCGATCGCCTCGAAAGGCGTGCCAGTCACTTAGCACGGATTCCGATGCACCACTCAAGGCAAACGCTTTGACCCCCATTCCGGGCGATCCGTAAATCGGAATCCGGATCCGATCGCTTTGCCGTTCTCCGTTTTTCGAGCTCAGACGCAGAAAAATACCAGCGGTCCAGGCCAGTCCATTACAGAAAACGTAGTGAAAAGCTTCCCTAACAACTCCGTCACAAAAAGGAAGGGTATTCGAAGGCATTGGAACGCCCGGACTCTACACGGGGCGTGACAGAAATTTTCTGAAAAAGACGACAGTCCGGATCAGCCAAAATCCAGTCCGGACCGCCGTGCGGGAAAAAGTTTGGTAAGTCAGTTTTTTATGCTTTTCTCTTTCCAAAGGTTTCTAACCTATAAATAAACCCTAATTTCACATCTAGGGTTAATCGATGAAACCGAAAAAAATATAAAAAATTCACACATATAGAGAAGAAAGGAAAACACGATTAATTTCATGTTTCTTTCGTCTATATTGTTCAATTTGATTCTAGGGTTTCCAAACTCTTATTTCTTGTAGAATCAAATTGAAGAATACTTAGATGGTAATTTCTTGTCTATCTATGATCTAAGTATTCGGCGGATTATCATCACCAAGGAAACAACGATTTCCCAAAATCGGCGCGTGGATTCGCGTGGCCCTGTGGATTCAAGGTGCTACCGCTCTTGTGGATTCGAAGCGAGGTACGTTCGTGTGATCGATGCATGCTACATTGGTGAAGACCGTGGATTCGGTTGGACGTCGTGGATTTGGCGTTGGACGCAAATCGTGGATTCGAGGAGCGTTGTGGAGCGAGCGGAGAAGATCTACTTGGAGCGTATGGAAAAGGTTGAGTCGTAGTGTTACGGTAAATCACCTTGTACGTGTTTAATCTTAGTGGATTTCACCGTGTTATCGGTCCCGTGATTTTTTACTCATGTGATGGAGTTTTCCACGTAAAATCTTGCGTACTTTATTTACTTTTTCGCATTGGTTATTTTTTACGCAACGATTTGGTGTGTTTATTGTTTACACCTATTCACCCCCTCTCTAGGTGATTTTTTCCCTATTCAGATCCATTATTAACATAACCCACAAGTGGTATCAGAGAGGGAATAGGGTTGTAAACAATGGTTGAAGGTGGAAACATCAATAGACCACCATTCTTCGATGGAACAAATTATGCATATTGGAAAGTACGCATGAGAGCGTTTTTAATTTCTATCGATTAACGGGTTTGGCAATCAATTGAGTTTGGATGGTCATATCCTACTGAGATTATTGTCGATGTTGTCACCATTAAACCTAGGTCGAAGTGGACTAAGGAAGAAAATGATGCTTCTTCTTACAACGGCAAGGGAATTAATGCTCTATTTAATGCCTTGTCTCAAACTGAATTCTCTCGCGTCTCGGTATGTGAGACCGCGAAAGAAATCTGGGATACTCTACAAGTTACACATGAGGGTATAATCCTTGTGAAGATTCAAAAACTGCAAATGCTTACGAGCAAATTTGATTCAATTCATATGGCAGAAAATGAATCTTTCACAGATTATTATACACGATTGCAAGATATCGTAAATACATGTGCTAACTTGGGAGAGAAAATTCCAGAATCCAAAGTTTAAGAAAGATTTTGAGAACTCTTTCTGAAAGATTTTGCCCTAAGGTCGCAGCCATTGAAACAGTAAAACACCCGTACGAAATCAAAGTAGAAGAATTAGTTGGTGCACTTCAAACGTATGAAATGACTTTTCCTACTAACTATTTTTTGGAAAGCCTTCCTCTTCTTCTAAGTCTTCAGGTTTTGCATTGAAATCAACAAAGGAAGAAGACGCGGATTCATCCTCCTCAGACGCTGATGATAATCTATCCATGGAGGATTTCGACAAACAAATTGCATTCTTGACAAGGAAATTTCGCCGAAGCTTTCGAAGGAGAAATTCAAGCAAGCCATCATCCTTCGTTAAGTCCAAGAAAGGTAAAGAAAATTCAAACTTTAAATCAAGAAAGCAAGAAAGTTCTTCAAAGGACAAGAAGAACACCGAGGGACAAATCCAGTGCTTCTAATGCCGAGGTTTTGGCCATATATCAACGGAGTATCCCAACAAGAATCCGTCAAAGAAGAAGGCTATGCAAGCCGCCGCATGGGATGACACTTCCTCTTCTGATGAGTCATCTTCTAGTGATGAGGATAGCAACGCCACAACATTTATTGCGTCCACAACTTCACCTTTCGTGTATTTCAGCGACTTCCTCTGGTTCATTATCCATCTCCTCCTTGAATGAAAAAACTGCAACAGATGATGAACTAAGCGATTCCAAGGGTGAAGACTTTGCTTTTGCCTATCATAAATTGTTAAAGGATTCAAAGAAATTGGCAAAGCAAAATAAAAGTTTGAGAAGAAGATTGTGGGATCTTGAAGAACAATCTAAAAAGGCAACTTCTCTCTCAAACGCTCTTGAAGAGGAAAGGGATAACTTGATCAAGATAAATATCTCTCTTCAAGATAAGAACGAACATTTCGAGAAGGAAAATATTAAATTGGTGGATAAAGGAAATCACTTCTCGAAGCTCCACTCCGAGGCTCAACGAGAAAAATTGAAAATGACGAAGACCATATTCCAACTTAAAGAAGATCTGAAGCGATTCTCTTCAAGAAGGAGCAAGTTGGATAAATTGCTTGGTCTCGGTCAAACGAATCGGCTGGGTCTTGGATACGATCGAACTAGTGAGGGTCCAAGTTCGAGCAAGAGAGTTTTTGTGCCCCAGTCGGTTGCTCCTCCTCCGACAAAGATCATCGTGTAGTGGCCCTAGTTCCCATGCAGTGTTTTTTCGATGAATCCACTGTTGGAACACCTAGTATTGGTGTATCTGGCCCACAGTGCATCAAGCGGATGCTACTGATGGACCCTGTGTGATTCTATTTGCTGTATTGGCTTTCGGCTGGGTTTGCCGAAATTTCTGTATGGAATTAGGCCAAACAGAGTTCGTAAATGGATTCAGCACGGAAAAACGCTTGAAAACGACTATTTGTTTGTTTAATTTGGAGTCCGGATGCCCAAAAACGGACCCCCGGAAGTTTTTTGTGATTTTTGGTGCATGGAAGGGGCTGTAGACCGCCGGGATGCCACGTGGCGGCCTGTCATTGGCCGGTTCAGGATGCGCGGTCCACAGAGCAGCGCGGCGGGGTGCACAGACCCGGCGCATGGACACGTGGCACCGCCTGATTGGCGGGCCCAGGGCGCGCGGTCTACCGGGTGTGCGCGGCGGTGCATGGACCAGGCGGGGGGACACGTGGCAGCCTCCGGTTGGTCGGTGCACGCGGCGCGGTCCACAGAATTCTTGCGGAAAGCGTGGACCGGGTGCAGGGGACACGTGTCACTCCCTCATTGGCGGGTGCAGCACGCGCGGTGCACGGGGCGCGGGGTTGGTGCCTCGGGAAGCGTGCGCACGTGCGACCCACGTCGCGCGGCAGGCGCGCACGTCGCACGGTCAGCGGTCAACGGGAGGACACGTGGCGCCCGCTCATTGGCGGGCGCCATCGCCTTACTGTGCGAGCAGGTGGACACGTGGCGGTCGGTGAGTGGTCCCGCGCCGGTGTTTCCTGTTCGGCGTGACACGTGGCGGCTTCTGGGTGGCCTTGCACCGGTGTTCCCTGTTCGGCGGACACGTGGCAGCACCAGGAGGATTCGGGCGTGAACAGTGTTGGGCCCGGGCCCAACACTGTAGGCGCCCGAAAGTTCCGGGCGCCCGAAAGTTGGGCCCGAGCCCAATAGTTTGTTTTTTTTTTTGGGCTGTTTCTTTTGGAGGCCTATATATAGGCCATCTTGGGCCGAGTTTTTCCACCTTTTCTCGGGGGATTCAGCCTTTGCTCCTTTTACAAAATCTTTTCCTCTCCCTCTTGCCCATCTCTCGGTGAAATCTCAGATTTTCTGGAGGCCGCGGCGACTGTGTTTTCTACCTCGTAGTGCGGAGCGACGTTCTACAGTTGGAGGCCAATTTCCGTCGCATTTTAGTCCGGGAGACCTGCAGAGCTACCCCGACCTCATTTTTGGACGATTTCTTCGACAGCGGTTGCACGAGAGGTACATCTACATTTTCCGTGTTGATAATTTTTCCCAGAAATGAGCTTATTTAGGGGTTTGGGGTACATTTTTACACCCCTTTGTAACAGTTTGGATTTCTGGCAGCAGCAACTTCGCAAAATTTTATCTCCACTTCCGGGTATCGGATTTAGACGATTCAAGAGCCTATCGACATCTACACTTCGCGAGGATCGTCGTGATATTTTTATTGGAATTTATTGAGAAGTATTTTCAGGTGAAATTTTCGTGTGAACAGGGACCTTGCATGCAGATTTTTGAGACTTATTGTTGTGTGTGAATTGTATGTAATTGAGAGTTGTTGTTGTACCCAGGACTGTAAGAGCACCTTTTCTGTGCTCCTTGCTCTGAGGAACTTCTGTGCTCCTTGCTCTGAGGAACTGGAAAATTGTCGATTTCTGGACTATTTATCTGTACCGTCCCGGACAGTTAGCGTGTTCAGGTGGGTGATCCTGCTTTCAATATCTATGGACTGCACTCTAATTCTACGAATATAATAGCATGCATGTTAGTATATGAGCTATATAATCTGTGCAAACTGTATGTTAGTACCCACAGTTGATAGTTGCTAAATCTGATGATCTTATTGAAACTCTTGCAATATTTGAACTATTTCAATCTGAGAACCTAACTTAGCACATCCATTAGATATATGCATTGCTTTAGGTCTCCCACATTGCTTGTTACCCTTGTCACTCTGGACATAGTGGTTTTGTGACACCCCACTTCCCAGGGGGTCACCCATCCTAGAACTACTCTAGCTCTAGCACGCTTAACTCTCATGTTCCTCTTGGATCTTGCTACCATCCAAAATGCTATAGCCGGGTTAGAGATTTAGTCCTATTATATCATTTATATAGAAGACTAATCCAAATTCCGGGAGTGTCACATTCTTCCCCCCTTTAAGCCCTGACGTCCACGTCAGGCTCAAGCACACTCACAAGCACCAGGCGATGTGAGACTCGTCTCGCTAGCCTTAGCCGACCTTGTGGGGAGCTGCACTCCACCCACAACGGTCATTAGCCGGGGAGCCTCGTTCTACCCGCTATATAACCCTGGCTCAGCCGAGACTCATCTCACATTTCCGGCTGGTGAATGGCTCTGATACCAACTGTGACGCCCCACTTCCCAGGGGGTCACCCATCCTAGAACTACTCTAGCTCTAGCACGCTTAACTCTCATGTTCCTCTTGGATCTTGCTACCATCCAAAATGCTATAGCCGGGTTAGAGATTTAGTCCTATTATATCATTTATATAGAGGACTAATCCAAATTCCGGGAGTGTCACAGGTTTCCCCTGAGTCGTGGGTTGGGAGGTCTAGTAGCTATGGATACATTATACTCGCGTCTGGGGACCGAGTAGAGTTGGTAGCAGTCTGTAGATTGTATGTCATTGACATAGTGATAGTGACATGTTGGATCTGGGATCTGGGTAGATGGTCACAGTGACAGTGTGGGTTTTTAGCCAGTGAGAGAGATAGTTGTTGGATCATAGCCTGCAGGAGCCACATTTGAGCTCGACAGAGATGCGCGGACTCTTTGCTCGGTGGGGTCGCTACCCACGAGTGCCACTCCGGAGTTGGGCCTGATACTTCTATCGCGGCTTGTCGATGCTGGTGTCCCTCTGGCTGAGCCAGTTTTGGCAGCTACGGACATACCTACAGCAGTAGGTAGGCGCAGGTTTGACTGGACCCGTTGTGGCAGTCAGTTTGGATTGGGTGATTTGAGTTGAGTATCAGTAGTGGCATATCGTCCTTCTGTTCTATTCCTTGAGCATTGTAGATAGAGGCATAGTAGCAGTAGATGTTTTACTTTCCAGCTTTTTTATACTGCATTTCTTTTGTTACTTTATGCCTCTAGTAGACTTAGTGGGCAGGCCGTCGGGCTTGTTGGCGGCACCCACTGAGAACTACTGTGGGAGGTAGTTCTCACACCCGTCGTGGTGTCTTTTTCCCCATGGACTTCAGCTTCAGTTCCTGCGGTACCAGTTGCTGATCCTGCTCCTACAGACCGAGGTAAGGGAGTCGCGAGATAGATCCCTTTTCCCTTTCAGCTTCAGCGAGAGATAGAGGTACCCCGATGTTCTTTTGGTTGTGTCTATGTTTGAGAGATCTTGTAATGAGGGATCGAGTTGTACTCTCTTGTTTCTTTTGAGAGACTCCTGTATTCAGGTGAGGACATTATGTATATTTTATGTGAGAGACTGTTCTACTTTCTGTTCATAGTTAGTTTTATTTTACAGCTCAGATATCTGTTAGTATAGTTGTTCTATTTTTGCAGGTTAGACGCTACGTCCCTACGGGGCCTCCCGTAGGGGCGGCGGATCTGTTGGCGAGCCCGGGGTACAGTTCCGACCCCGGGGCGTGACACATCGCATCCAACGTTAACAAGTCTACGCGTTCAGGTTCAACGTCTACCAAGGTATGTTATCGTTGTGGTTTTGCAGGGCACATTAGAGCAAATTGCAAGTATGGAGTCAAGCGGACAAATCAAGCAAAACTTGCAACAACTACCAAGAAGTTCATCCACCGGAAATCTCATAAGAACCAATCAAAGGTGAAGAACTATGGTAGTACACCACCTGAGACAACATCGTCATGGAACTTAAAGAAAAGTGATCAAACGTACAAGACGCGTTCACCAAAGAGATCAACGTCACGATCATTGCCGACGTATTCCAAAACTCGTAAGGTTTGGGTGCGCAAAGGTGAACTCTTCCCTTGTCTTGTCATTCACACATCACTACATGCGTATGACAATTCGTCTTGGTATCTGAATAGTGGTTGTTCACGTCACATTACTGGTGATAAAAACTATTTTCAATCTTTAGAGAAAACCTCCGGAGGACTTATAGTTTTCGGAGATGGTCGATCTTCAAAAATAGTTGGCAAAGGAACAATTGCTATTCCAGATGGCCCGGTTTTGAACAATATTTTATTTGTTGAAGGCCTTAAGACTAACATCATAAGCATTAGTCAATTGTGTGATAATGGTTTTTCAGTTAATTTCTCTTCTCTTGAATGCATTGTAACTGACGAAAACCATTCATTCTTTTTGAAAGGGGTTAGATCTCAAAATAACTGCTATGTAGTTCCTAATAAATTTTCTGAACATTGTAACCTAGTGTCACTTGATAATGAAACACTTTGGCATGAAAGACTAGGTCACATGAACTTTAAGGAACTATCTAGAATATCTAACAAAGACATAGTTAGAGGTGTTCCTAAATTGAATTTCAAAGAAAACCTTGTCTGTGGTGGTTGCCAAAAGGGAAAACAAACTAGATCCACTGACAAGATTTTGAACCATGTAGGAACAAAACGCCCATTAGAATTATTGCATATGGATTTAATGGGGCCAACTCGTCAACCTAGTTCCGGTCCCGGTGTTGCTGGTCGGTTGGGAGTCGTTGTTACATTTTACGCAATCGAGAAAATCTTGGAAAATTTGACTCTCGCAGTGATAAAGGAATTTTTATGGGTTATTCTACAAACAGTAGAGCATATCGGGTATTTAACCTTGAATCTAAAACAATGGTAAAATCTTTCAATGTTAAAGTAGATGAAGCTTTTTATTTTTCTTCTGATAAATCTACTTCTGATATGTCTATTGGTGATGAATCTCCTGCTAATGATATTGCATCTTTGCATGATAATTCTTCTGAAAATTTTGATGCATCTCATGGTTCTTCTAGTTCATCTAATGTGCAGGAATCATCGCAAATACCCCCGAGTACTCCGTTACCTCAAACGCTTTGAATCTTCAAGGACCATCCGAAATCAAACATCATTGGAGATCCTCAAGAAGGAGTTAGAACTCGGAGACAATTGGTTGGTGGAGTTGCATGTTATGTCTCTATGATCGAACCAAAGAACATTGATGAAGCTATTTAGGATGACTATTGGATTGAAGCAATGCAAGAAGAGCTCAATCAATTTGAAATGAACAAAGTCTGGGAATTAACGAAGCCCCCGAAGCAACAAAATATCATCGGTACAAAATGGATTTTCAAGAACAAGAAAAATGAAGATGGTACCGTTATTCGGAACAAAGCACGTCTGGTTGCTCAGGGCTATTCACAAGTTGAAGGTATAGACTTTGATGAGACTTTCGCCGCGATAGCTCGTCTCGAGTCCATTCGTATTCTTTTTGCGATTGCTTGTCATTTTAAAATAAAACTTTTTCAAATGAACGTTAAGAGCGCATTTTTAAATAGTTTTCTAAATGAGAAAGTTTATGTTGCTCAACCGAAAGGTTTTATTGATCATAAACTACCTAACCATGTTTTTCGATTGAAAAATGCTCTTTACGGTCTAAAACAAGCACCGCGAGCATGATACAAAAGATTGACAAAGCACCTTTTGGAAAAGGACTATACTCGAGAGGGAGCAGATCGAACACTCTTTGTGAAGCACTTTCAAGACAACTTCATTGTGGCACAAATATATGTGGATGACATCGTGTTTGGTGCTACAAGAAACAACGATGCTTCAAAATTCGCCGAAACGATGGAAAGCGAATTTGAGATGTCCATGATGGGCGAGCTTACGTATTTTCTTGGATTGCAAGTTAAGCAAAGTGATGATGGCATTCATTTATGTCAATCCAAGTATGCGAAGGAGTTGGTCAAGAAATTCGGATTGGAGAACTCTAAAGACTTTCCGACTCCTATGGGAACTAGCAATAAGGGATTAGGAAGTGAATCTCACGGAGAAAGTGTAGACGAGAAGCTTTACCGAAGCATGATTGGAAGTCTACTCTATCTTACGGCTAGTCGCCCAGATATTTCTTTCAGTGTTGGGATTTGCGCGAGATATCAATCAGCACCGAAGGAGATTCACCTCAAAGCGGTGAAAAGGATCATCCGGTACGTCAAATGTACATTAAATTTCGGAATTTGGTATCCTATGGGCACATCTCTCGATATTATAAGATATTCGAATGCCGATTGGGCTGGATCAGTGGATGATCGGAAGAGTACGAGTGGTGCATGTTTTTACCTTGGCCATTGTCTTGTTGCATGGCATAGTAAAAAGCAAAACTATATTGCTCTCTCTACAGGCGAAGCGGAATACATTTCTGCAGGAAGTTGTTCGACTCAATTGATTTGGATGAGAAGTGTGTTGAGCGACTTTCGCAATCCTGCGACTTCGGTAACAATTTTGTGTGACAACACTAGTGCCATAAACATTTCTAAAAACCCTGTGTTGCACTCAAGAATAAACACATTGAACTTAGATATCATTTTCTTAGAGAGCTAGTTGAATCAAACACTTTACAAATTTTCTATATTTCAACTGAATATCAATTAGCCGATATTTTGACAAAACCTTTGGATCAAAAACATTTTATTCATTTGCGTAAAGCAATTGGAATGCTTTCTTTGAAATAACAATTTTTGAACTACTGCTTAGCTTAGGTTTTGTTTTGTGTTTTGTGTTCTTTTTGTTTGTGAAATAGAACATTAAATGAGCATTAGTATAATTGACTTTAATTGCATCTTTCATGTTTTTAGAAATTTATTATGATTTGGATATCATTATAACTCTCTTGATGCATTGATCATTTATATCATTTATTTCATTTTTGTTTGATCAAAGTCAATTACTCACTCAATGATCTTTTGGTATAGTTTTTATCTTATTTGATAATTAAGTTAAGTATGAACACGAGATCAATGGTTGCTTGAATACTTAGTATTTTACATAATTGATAGCCAATTGAGGGGGAGTATTATTTAAAGTTTCATGCTCAAAAGATGTGGAAAGAGTTACATCCACATGGAGGAAAGAGCGCTCTTTAAAAAAAGAACACTGTAGGGGCGGTTGTAAAGAGACGGTTCTGTCAACCACCTCTACTATATAATCACAGAGGCGGTTTAGAGGCGATTTTAAAGATCCGCCTCTACATCAGTTAAAAAAAAAAATTATAATTTTTTTTTAAATTAATTCTTTCTAAATAATAAAAAAAATTTATTTCCCTCCAAAAATTTTTTTTTTTATTTTCCCCCCAAAATAAAAAACCATATTTCCAAAAAAAAAAAAGAAAAAAAAACCCTAATCTATCTTTAAAAAAAAAAATCGCACGAAGTCCCTTTGTCTTCTCCAATCCCCACCCACCGGCCGACCTTCTTCTCGCAGCAGCATCTCACCCACTCCTCCCCGGCCCGCGACCTCGCTCCCAATCCCGGCGTGCACCATCGCCCCCACAAGCCTGCGGCATCGCCACCCCCCCGGCCACGGCATCGCCTCCCCATTGGCCGCGGCATCGCCCCGCCCCCTGGCTGCACTATCGCCTCCCCCCCCCCCCCCCCCGGCCACGGCATTGCCTCCCCCCCGGCCATGGCATAGCCCCTTCCCACTGGCCGCACCATCGCCTCCCCCCCATCTCGGCACGCGGCATCCCTCCCCCTATCTCGACCTGCGGCATCGCCAAACCCTGAGGTAATTAATACATGTATTATTATTTTTTATTTAATTTTAAATTTACGTTTAAAAGAATGTTTTGAACTCAGACATAAAATTAATTTAAAAAATATAAAAATACTTAAATGATTTAAAATTTTAAAATATAATAATTGTTTCACTAGTTTCTCAGTCTATGTAATTTCTTTGTTTTGATCCTTCAAGTTTTTATGTAAGTTCCTCGTCAGCGACTCTAGATGCTGCTGCACTATTTTTATTATTAATTAAAGTACAAATTATTGCCCACGTACACTCTCTTTTTTTCAAAATTATTCTAATTTAATACTATGATAAAATAATAAATAGATAAATAAAGACACAGGAGGTGTGCATGGATGAAGGGAGGATGGGGTACATGGAGAAGACACATATATAGGAGGTGTTTAATATTGCTTGATAGAATTTTTCTAATAAGCTAAATCTGAGTCAAATATCTCTCAATTTTTTAAAAAATCTGAATTGAATTCAAACTTGGAAATAGATAAAAAGTACTGAACATGAATCTCATGACCAAATTAATTGAAACCAATTCAAACTGAAAATAGAGAAATGTAAAATAAAATCTGAACTGACAATTTTGATTCAATTTTGTTTTTTTTTTTTTAATGTAGTAAAGTTATAAACCTTCGACATATTGATCGCGTTAACTTTCAAGCTATATATTTTCTATTTCTTTTGAATTACTAGCAACTGCTGGTATTTATTTTAAATTTAATTTAAAATTTTTATTTTGGCCTATAGGCTTAATCAAATTGACTTTGCATGAGAGCTTATGCATCACTTACTATAAAAACTCATGAGATATAGTAAGATTTTATATACTATGATAAAATCTTACTATATCTTCTTTTATATACCATCGGCCTGCGGCATCGCCTCACCCTGATGTAATTAATACACTCTCTTCTTTTCAAAATTATTCTAATTTAATACTATGATAAAATAATAAATAGATAAATAAAGAACAATAGCTTTTCATGCAAATGTCAAAATGTTAAACCCATCCATCTTGTAAATTAATTAATGCGGTATAGCCACGTAACACATTTTCATAAATTAATAATGCTTTATATTAATGTATAAATTAAAAAAAAGTATATAAATAAGTGTATCATGATGTTAGGTGTTAGCTCTCTTCTTATTAGATGTCAATTTTCTTCTTGCTCACCAAATGCATGTATTCTATAGTAACAGGAAATGATCTTTTCCTAGAACTAGAACCTAATTTGATCAAATTTCAAGTAGTAGGAACTCAATGTTGTGATGCACGAGGTTGCTGCAGTAGTCGCGTGATCCTATCAACAGGCCTTCTTTCGAGGTTCATCTTGTCCAAGTACGAGCATATGACTTTAATTATTATTTTTTTGTTTTATTGTTCTGTTTTCTATAAAAGTAATTTTTTTTTTATATTTTCATTTTTAATTGCTGAATAAGTATAAGAACTTATAGATATATGTTTTTTTTTTTGCTCAAACCTAGTCAAACCCTTGTTGGGATATTGCTACGAGGATAAAGGATCTACAAGTTCGTGTTAAAAGGACGATTAGAAAATCACACTTTAAGAGTAAGTCTCTTGGCAATCCATACTTTTTTTATTATCTTAATTTGATTATTTTTATACTGCACTATATTAAATGTAATAAATTATTGATATAGAATTACTAGTAAGTTAATTTTTAGCTTCATAAGTACAAATTGATATTGAATAAAATATTTGTTGTTATTTCAGTTGTTTTGCTATAATGGATAAAAGTTGGATGACCAAACCTAAAAATAGTGATGCATATAAAAATGGAATCTTACAATTTTTGGATTTTGCATTCTGTAATGCATCCTATAGTGGCAAAATAATGTGCCCATGTGTACGTTGTGTTAATTGTTCACTACAAACATATGAGGATGCGAAGATACACTTGATATGTGATGGATTTCTAAGTGGATATACTAGATGGGTTTGCCATGGAGAAGAGCCTTCCTCAATTAATGTTGCCAGCTCTTCTTCAACTTCTCAGTCTTTACATGTCCAAGAAATTACAAGTGGAAGAGTGCATCCCTATGACCCAAAATTTTAGAAGATCAGATGACATACATGCACTTTTACATGATGCCATTGGCTTAACCAGTGTACCAACCAATGAAACAGATATACCAATTAATGAAATTGATGGAAGGCCGAACCCCGAACAATCTAGTCAAGATACTAATGAAAATCATGATTTTCACAAACTATTAGAAGATAGAAATGAAGAATTATATCCAGGATGCAAGACATTTTCAAAACTATCTTTTATACTCCATTTGTTTCATTTGAAATGCCTAAATGGTTGGTCGGGAAAGTCATTTAGCATGTTACTGGAGATATTGGCTGATGCATTTCCTGAAGGTACTGCATTACCTCGTTCTTCTTATGAAGCAAAAAAAATTATTAAAACCTTAGGTCTAAGTTATGAGAAGATTCATTGTTGTCCAAATGATTGCATGTTATTTCGATGTGATAAACTAAATCAAGAAGTCTGCGATGTTTGTGGGACCTCCCGTTGGAAACATACTAATATGGAAAAAGATCATGTTTGAAACAGTGAAGAAAATACTTCTAACACACATGCAATACCAAAACAAAAGAGAAAGATTCCAGCAAAAATTTTACGATATTTTCCACTTATACCAAGGCTGCAAAGGCTTTTTGCCTCAACCAAAACATCAAATGATATGAGATGGCACGCCGAGGGTCGTAAGAAGGATGGGCTACTGAGACATCCTGCAGATGGTGAAGCGTGGAAGGCATTCGATGAACGATATGCAGATTTCTCCTCTGATTCTCGCAATGTGAGACTTGCTCTTTGTAGTGATGGTTTCAACCCATTTCGAACAATGAGTACTGCTTATAGTACATGACCAGTTGTATTGGTTACATATAATTTACCACCCTGGATTTGTATAAAGCAATCTTCTTTTATATTATCAATGATTATTTCAGGTGAAAAAGGTCCGGGAAATGATATTGATGTTTTTCTACAACCTTTAATTGAGGAATTGAAAAAACTGTGGGAAGGCGTTGAAACGTATGACGCTTCAAGCAAAAATATGTTTCATATGCGGGCTGCATTGTTATGGACCATAAATGACTTTCCTGCATATGGAATTTTGTCTGGTTGGAGCACTAAAGGCCAGTTTGCATGTCCTTGTTGTGCAGAGCAAACTCATTCTAAGTGGTTACGTCATGGAGGGAAGTTTTGTTATTTGGGCCATCGTCGTTGGTTAACAGAGGGGCATATATTTCGTTATCAGAAAGATTTTTTTGACGGCACGGAAGAGATAAGAACTGCACCTATTCGAATAGCTGGAGTTGATATTTTAAACCAAATACAAGACATGCAATTCAAATTAGGCAAACCACCAATAGTAAATAATCAAGGAGCAAATAGTAAGAGATCCAAAAGGAAGAGACGAATGAGAAACGATAATATAGAACCCATTGGCGCATTGAGGTGGTGGAAAAAGAAATGCATTTTTTTTGAATTACCATATTGGCAATTTAATTTGTTGCGCCATAATTTAGATGTGATGCATATACAGAAAAACGTGTTTGATAATTTTGCTGGCACTCTATTGAATCTTGATAAAAAAACAAAAGACAATCCAAAGGCACGACAGGATTTAGTAGAAATGGGCATAAGATCTGAACTCCATCCCAAGTTACTTGAAAATGGTAAGACAAGATTACCTCGAGCTTGCTTCACAATGTCGAAAAAGGAAAAAAAAATTCTTTGTCAAGTTCTCAAAAATCTTAAAACGCCTGATGGTTATGCATCCAATATTTCAAGATGTGTGAATGTTAACGAGTGTAAGATCAGTGGCCTTAAAAGTCATGATTGTCATATTTTGATTGAGGATATACTGCCATTGGCATTACGAGCATCTAGTCCATCAAAGGAAGTGATTTCAATCGCAATTGAATTGGCTTGTTTTTATAAATCGTTATGCTCAAAGGTGTTGGATGTTAATGAGCTGGACAAATTACAAAACCGCATTACACTTACTCTTTGCCACATGGAAAGAATCTTTCTACCATCATTTTTTACCATAATGATTCACTTAATGGTTCATTTAGTCGAAGAGGCAAAACTGGGTGGTCCGGTACAATATCGATGGATGTATTCTTCGGAGAGGTAAATAATAATTAATTACTTATTTCTTCTTAACTTAACTACAAATTTTACAAGTATATGCTATCCTAGCACTCTTATTCTCTATTATTATAGGAACTTTGTACGAATGAAATCAAATGTTCGTAATAAATCTCATCCTGAAGGGTCAATAGCTGAAGGATATATAGCCGAAGAATGTTTGACATTTTGTTCGAGATATTTAGATGGAGTTGAAACAAGATTTAATCGGCCTCTACGGAATCCTGATCCACCTAAAAATGAAACAGAAGGATTATATTTATTTTCAAGTGCTGGTAGTTCTATTGGAAAGATTGAAAATATTATACTGGATGAAAAATTATTGATTCAAGCACATCGTTATGTACTTCGCCATTACGATGACCTTGAGCCACTTCGCCAGTAAGTCAAACAGTTACCTTATTTACTCTATTGATATTTGAAATTTATATATAAATTGAAAAAACTAACTTTATATAAATATAGGCAATTCATTGATTCAGAGAAAAGGAAACGACGCCGTCATACGCGCCTCACTAATCACGATATAGAAAAACTGGTAAATGAGAGATTTCATGAATGGTTACAAAGTAAGGTACATATTATTTATGACAAAAAATAATTTACACAATTTAAAGTAATAAAATATATAATAATATTTCTTACAATATAGGTTATGAGGATGGATGATTCAACTATTTCAGAAGAAATTCAAGTTCTTGGTAGAGGCCCTAACAAATTTACAAGGAGATTTAGTGGATTTATTATCAACGGTTTCAGATTTCATACACAAGCTCGTGAAGAAAATAGAAAGACTCAAAATAGTGGTGTTGTAAATACTTCAGAAATAGGCGACATAAACTATTATGGCCGATTGAAAGATATCATTGAATTAAATTATTATGGACGTTTCAAGGTTGTCTTATTCAAATGTGATTGGGTTGATGTTCACCACAGTATGGGCATTAAGCATGATGAATTTGGGTTCACTCTTGTAAACTTTTCTCGCTTAATACATACAGGTGCAGAGTTGAAAGATGATCCTTATGTATTTTCATCACAAGTCCAACAAGTATTTTATATGCAAATACCGAAAGATGAGAATTGGTTTTCAGTTGTGAGAATCAAACCGAGAGATTTATTTGATATGGGTGAAGATTCAACGGATGAGACTTTTGTAATCCCTCCGTCTCTACAAATTTTAGATGAGACTGAACATCCAAATTGGATTCAAGTTAATGTAAATGAAGATGACAATGATGAAGCATAATTTTTTTAAAAAAAGTATTGAAATAATACTTCTCATGCATTGTCACGCCCCGAGTTTAAAAATCGATCTAAATTTTTTTTTTTTTTTTTTTTTTAAAAAAAAAAATCAGAGTTATCAAGAACCGGGTGTAACAGACCGCCACATACATAGGGAAATTCACTATCCAGACAGAATCTTCCCTATACATGCACGGCTAGGCAAGTACAACATACATTCAGAGTTCAAGTACAGATAACTTAACTAATGACTTATCTAATAACTGAACTAATACCATACCGTATCTGATCATATCCCAAAATGTCAGATCCTCAGGGGCACAGCTCTATCGTGATCACCTCACCAGACCGTCCCGACATCTCAACACCCAATGGTCCTGAAAAACAGTCACCCGAGGGTGTGAGACACACATAAATGCATCCCAGTGGGCACGACGAGCCGAGAAATAGCTAATCGTACCTACTGGATACAATAATCTGCGGATAGTAACAGGTCAGTGGAAAAAGGCTGAATAAGCAATAGCAGGTCTACAGATAAGCAGAGTATACTGAGTAGAAGCTAAATAAGCAACAATGAATCCACTGATATGCAGGGTGTGCTGAAGGGTAAGATGCAAGGATACAAACTAAGCAGAGTACCAATACCAGGAATTAATCCACAGTGCAGATATACAGTCTAAGTCAAGTAACAGCAAACATGGACCACGAGAACAGAGTATGCATACACAATCATACTATGCATGATAAAACTATAACAGATATGAAAATGCAGGTAAGCAAACAAGCAGGAATATCAAGGAATTGCATCAAAGGTAGGATCACAAATATACCCAATCACTGCTAAATTTGCCATGGAGCATATGACCTCAGGCAACAACCACTTTTGGTCATTGGGGCCTCAGGCAACAACCACTTTTGGACACCCAATCAAGCTATCATAACCCCACTAGGCTCACGGGTCGATCAGACCTCTCTACCGGTAAAGAACACCGTGACGGTGGCCAAACCGTCGGTGTGCGCGACTGAAAGCTTGGCTCGACGACGATCATAATGCTGATGCTCAAACCATGGTCCACTGACCAAATAGACGGCAAGAAGCCGAGGAAAATCCCCACTGGGATACAAGTATAACATGCCAAGTACTGAAGTAATCTCACCTATTCTAAACATGCAGTGAAGAATAGAGACAGGTATAGAACTATGCTAGTGACCAATCAAGCATGGCATGTGTCCAGGAAATGCATATCAACCGCTGAAGAAATCATGATATAACTCAACATGATAAACAAGCAACTGCTGGAATATAAGCATGATATGCAAGCAAGTAGTAAGAACAGGTATAAACTCAATAGCAATCATAATGCTAGATCTTAGTCCACGGTCGGTAGACCGGACAGACGGCGAGAAGCCGAGGAAATCCCCACTAGGATATCGATACTAATGCAATCATGCCAGGAACTGAGACTAGAACTCCTATTATTTAGGAACAAGCACATATAGGCATAATCAGGACTGAAATCAAAAACAAGTGTCCGACTGGACTAAAGCAACTAGAGGGCCGAAAAGATAAAGCCCGGACCGAAGATAACCCACCTCAATGTAGGCCGATCCTGAACTCCTGCTAGTCTACTGAGATGCTGGTACTGAACTGCTAGGCCCTGAACAAGGAACTGAATCAGTGACTGACTCACTCAACCCAACCCGACTAATCACTAAACAATCTAAAAACTGTCCACTAAAGTTACTGATTCCTAGGTGATTAAATTACCAAAATGCCCTTGCAATCCCCAATGTCCCATTTGCTTTTAATCCAATTTAACTTTTAAATTACATAAAATTACATTTTCATTTAGTGTTTCGACCCGTTCTCCAAAACCAGAAGTCCAGAATCAGCGCCGAAAGTGTCAGCGCGTCACATTTGATGAGACGGACCCCGTGCTCACAAATTTGGATCAACACGAGTCCCGTGAGCAAAGTTAGCTCTTTAACCTTTTAAGTTAATCGCACTATTTTGCGCCGATTTCAACTTCTAGGAGTCCAAAATTAGCGCCGTAAATTTTAGCGCGTCCAGGGCGACAAGACAAAGCCCGTGCTTACCAATGCGGGCCCACAGAAAGCCCATTAACAATTAACCCTCAATTACCATTATGCTAACATTTAACATAGGCCCTATTTACTTTGGATTTAAGGTGAGCATCATGCTCAGTGGGGACAGTGGAGTGAGGTGCTCACCTTAGGTATGCCGGAAAACCGCCGGAAAATTGGCCGGAGCAAGACCACCTGTTTAGCTCTTCCCGAGCTGCACCAACCACGGATTTGGCTCAGTCCAAACCTGAACCAATGCAAGCACTAGTCAGAGGGATATCCCAGAAGATCTCTGGTTCATGCCCGAGCCACAGCCCACGGCCAGGAGCAGCGGCGGCCGGAATAAGGCTCCATTATCATTAATTATGCCCAAGGTTGGGCCAACTTTATACACAGGGGCTCTTGGGCCAATCTAGCTTGAGGGGAACTCTGTATAGGAGGTTTAGAGTACACCTGGGTCAATAGTCGGGACCAGGAAGCGGCGGCACCGGCCGGTGGATGCCCTCGGTTCCGAGAATGGGTGCAGCTTCAAACATCACAAACTGCACGTTAAGACTCCCATGCAAAGTGATGGGGAGCGACAATATGATCCAGGGAACTCACCTGGGTAGGTCGCCCACTTGCCGGAGTCCCGGGTTGGCCGAAATAAAAGATCGCCGGAAAATGGCTCTCTAATGGCGGAATTCCGGCCGGTCGAACTCGGGCGGCGCGAGTTGGTCCAAGCTGTTCAGCAGGTCCCCGTGAAGCTTCCAGCAGCGTTGGTCGGGGTCGGGGATGAGCGGCGGCGCCGGAAATGGCTACTCCGGCGAAGTGGATAATAGCTCGGTTCTAGGGCGCGGCCGTGCGGCGCGGATCCTCGGCCGATCGGGCCCGAACTTTGGGGGAGACCTGCAGTCAACCAAAGGGACATTCTTAACGGTCTTGATCTGATTTTAAACGGCCGGATGATTCCCCGTGATGAGCTCGGCCGAAATATCAACTTTCGGCAAAGAGAAGCCCCCCGCCGGCGATGGGGTCGACGGCGGCGGCCCGGACCTCACCGAGAGGATCACCACGATGTCAGGAATACCCTACGCATGCCCCCGGACCCACCCATTAAAACTTTTTCCAAAAAGTTACCTTGCCGGAGTTTCCCGAGAAGAGGGTGGCGGTCGCGGCGGCACACGGCGGCTGCGATTGCTGGGACCACCCGGACTCGGATGCGGCCACCCCAGGGATCCCTCTGGTTGAAGCTCGAGCCCACAAAGGACTCCCCAACACCTTTGTCCCCTTCAACCCGAGAGCTCAAGGTTTTTGGAGTTCTCTTTCTCTCTCACTTGCGGTTGCTCTGGGGAAGGTGGTGGCGTCTGGTGGCTACGGGGGAGATGAAGAAGCAACGAGGAAACTTCCAGATGCATTGAAGACCTCTCACGCGCGGGGTGGAGAACGAGGGGTCGCGCAGGCTCCCGCATGCATTTGCATGCGTAGGTGCAAATTGCAAAAAGCCCCCTTCTATATCAGGCTTTCCACCCTTAGTCCTATGCTTTAGTGTTTGGCATTTTGCACATAAACCCCTCCCCAATAAATAAATTTGAAAAAGACCCTCAATTCCTGATATTTTACGCTTTTCGAGGCGTTCCGCTCGTCAGAACGGAAAACGGATTGCGCCAGCGCGTCCGGCACGTCGAAACCTTTAAGGCGATGATTTTTTATTTTCCGACACGGTGTCCGGATAATTTTTGGGTCCATAAAAACTGTCCAAAATCACAGTCTTCACGCTTTTAAAAATTTCAGGGTCATCAAACGAGGTTTTCGTCTGCGCCATTGCGTCCGAATCGACGAGACCAATCAAAATGACTACCTGGATCACTGAATTCGGACTCCGAACAGTGAAATAATCCACGTTGCAGTCGACGGTGTCACAAAAATTGAAGTTACTGTTCATCAACAGTAATGACTTAAACTACTGTGCGCAGAGGCCCATTTCAATTGATCGCAAAATTCGCTTCCTTCTTCTTTGATTTCTGGAAGATCCGACCGTCGGATCGAAAAATGCTGAATATGAAAATCGCTCGATTCGACGAGACGATCGCAACGGTCAACTCGGATTTCCAAGATCATGTCCGGATTAGAAGTTAGCCTTTTTATCTCGTATTTCGTGCAACTAGCACACAGGCGTTTGACCAAGTAGGTTAATTTAGTCTTTTGAATCCTTATTCAGGCTGAAAATTACTTTTAATTTATTTATTAAAAATAAAATATTTCGGATTACTACATCACTCCCTCCTAAAAAGAAGTTTCGTCCCCGAAACTTAGTACAACTAGGAGTCAATATTTGAGGAAAACGCTTCATCAAGTGGCTTTGCGTTCCTCGTGATTCTCCCATTGCAACTTACATAAGGGATTGACATGCTTCTCAGCTTCTTTTCAACTCATGCAGGGATCATCCAAGGCACATAATCATAGCTCAGATCCTCACGAAGCTGGACAGCAAGGGGGCTAACGACATGCGAAGGATTCCTGATGTACTTCCAGAGCATAGAATCGTGGAAGATGTTAAGCACATAGGCGAGATCAACGTGGCTAGTGACCACAAGTTAGGACATGTTATCCAATTCTTTGGGCTTAATCCACATGTTTCTATGCACGTGATCTGTCTGAGACCTACCTACGGTCTAATACAGTCTGGGATATAATCACTGAAGCTATAACATCGTTGTCCAGAGACAACCTAGGGACTAATATTTAAGTAAGCAACCAAATAGACCCAATTATAATATTTTCCCTTACGGGAATGGGTACTTCAGACCGCTCTTTTGACAGTACATTGTCTGCAGCCAACATACTTATCAAAAGAAAAGTGAAATACTGTAATCTGTTGCCAACATCATGTTGGGAACACGACTCCCACCGGAATCAACAGAAGGTATAACTAATACCTTATGACACAAATCTCGGTGTCGATACAATAAACTTATATCAACTGACTCTACCACCTCGTGGTTATGAGTGTAACTCTGGCTACTCACAGGAGTCTAGAACCATATTCCACTATCTCAAATGAATCACTCCTTGCGATCACGACTCTAGCGACACCCGTCGCAACTTACATATTGTCAGGGATAATCATGACCCTAATCAGTTCACACACACTGTGCGTATCATCTACAAATCGAATTCGTTTAAGATAAAATCAAATCCTCAAGCTATCCTCATTAGACTTTCTAGTCATATCTTACCATAGTAATAGCCACAACATCAAAATTGTTGCATACTCATAGGAGTAACTAAGACTCCACTAAATTCGTGCCAAAGGTGGGGTCTGAATCCAAGTCCAACCCAATTTTGTTTTAGGGTTTCTAATCAGGCCTTTAAATCACAGAATTTAGCCTGTCCATTAATCATGTCTGCGCCAATGCGCTCACTGCTACCACCACCTCTATCGAAGTAATCATGAATCCCAACAGTCTACACTAATCAGGGTTGGGACACAACTCAATAAGGTCTAATATTTGCTGAGTGCCGTCAGCATCATTCTGTTCCAACGTAACATAATTGCTAACCCCATAAGCATCCCGATAGCTACAATCGGGGAATTTCCAGAAACAGCAGCCCTAACATAATTTTGATAACCACGGCTGCGACAAAAGCACTATATCAGGTGGCACGGGGACAACTGGAGGATCACTGACTTCTCCAAATACTTGGACTAGTGGTGGGGCCAGTGCAACAATAGCAATTATCTGATGCTGAGCCATCTGAGGGACTATCCCAACAAAAGCGGTGAGCTGATTCTCCAACCGCTGCCAACGATCCGAGCCCTCAGGCTCCACTGATATATCAAATCCATGGCTCGAACTGCAATCGCAGCTAACACTGCCCATACCACGACCACTAAGCCCAGAATGCGTGCTAACTCCGCACTTCGTTACAACAACTCATAAGTGTAACATACACCTGAGCTCCCAACCGCTAGACAAATACCCCGCGCTCTCACGTCACAGGTCATCCTAGGGTTTAATCCTAACCAGATCCTAAACAATTTTCCTAGGTACCGTGTACCTTTGCTCTGATACCATCTAATCTGTCACGCCCCGAGTTTAAAAATCGATCTAAATTTTTTTTTTTTTTTTTTTTTTTTTTTTTTTTTTTAAAAAAAAAATCAGAGTTATCAAGAACCGGGCGTAACAGACCGCCACATGCATAGGGAAATTCACTATCCAGACAGAATCTTCCCTATACATGCACGGCTAGGCAAGTACAACATACATTCAGAGTTCAAGTACAGATAACTTAACTAATGACTTATCTAATAACTGAACTAATACCATACCGTATCTGATCATATCCCAAAATGTCAGATCCTCAGGGGCACAGCTCTATCGTGATCACCTCACCAGACCGTCCCGACATCTCAACACCCAATGGTCCTGAAAAACAGTCACCCGAGGGTGTGAGACACACATAAGTGCATCCCAGTGGGCACGACGAGCCGAGAAATAGCTAATCGTACCTACTGGATACAATAATCTGCGGATAGTAACAGGTCAGTGGAAAAAGGCTGAATAAGCAATAGCAGGTCTACAGATAAGCAGAGTATACTGAGTAGAAGCTAAATAAGCAACAATGAATCCACTGATATGCAGGGTGTGCTGAAGGGTAAGATGCAAGGATACAAACTAAGCAGAGTACCAATACCAGGAATTAATCCACAGTGCAGATATACAGTCTAAGTCAAGTAAGAGCAAACATGGACCACGAGAACAGAGTATGCATACACAATCATACTATGCATGATAAAACTATAACAGATATGAAAATGCAGGTAAGCAAACAAGCAGGAATATCAAGGAATTGCATCAAAGGTAGGATCACAAATATACCCAATCACTGCTAAATTTGCCATGGAGCATATGACCTCAGGCAACAACCACTTTTGGTCATTGGGGCCTCAGGCAACAACCACTTTTGGACACCCAATCAAGCTATCATAACCCCACTAGGCTCACGGGTCGATCAGACCTCTCTACCGGTAAAGAACACCGTGACGGTGGCCAAACCGTCGGTGTGCGCGACTGAAAGCTTGGCTCGACGGCGATCATAATGCTGATGCTCAAACCATGGTCCACTGACCAAATAGACGGCAAGAAGCCGAGGAAAATCCCCACTGGGATACAAGTATAACATGCCAAGTACTGAAGTAATCTCACCTATTCTAAACATGCAGTGAAGAATAGAGACAGGTATAGAACTATGCTAGTGACCAATCAAGCATGGCATGTGTCCAGGAAATGCATATCAACCGCTGAAGAAATCATGATATAACTCAACATGATAAACAAGCAACTGCTGGAATATAAGCATGATATGCAAGCAAGTAGTAAGAACAGGTATAAACTCAATAGCAATCATAATGCTAGATCTTAGTCCACGGTCGGTAGACCGGACAGACGGCGAGAAGCCGAGGAAATCCCCACTAGGATATCGATACTAATGCAATCATGCCAGGAACTGAGACTAGAACTCCTATTATTTAGGAACAAGCACATATAGGCATAATCAGGACTGAAATCAAAAACAAGTGTCCGACTGGACTAAAGCAACTAGAGGGCCGAAAAGATAAAGCCCGGACCGAAGATAACCCACCTCAATGTAGGCCGATCCCGAACTCCCGCTAGTCTACTGAGATGCTGGTGCTGAACTGCTAGGCCCTGAACAAGGAACTGAATCAGTGACTGACTCACTCAACCCAACCCGACTAATCACTAAACAATCTAAAAACTGTCCACTAAAGTTACTGATTCCTAGGTGATTAAATTACCAGAATGCCCTTGCAATCCCCAATGTCCCATTTGCTTTTAATCCAATTTAACTTTTAAATTACATAAAATTACATTTTCATTTAGTGTTTCGACCCGTTCTCCAAAACCAGAAGTCCAGAATCAGCGCCGAAAGTGTCAGCGCGTCACATTTGATGAGACGGACCCCGTGCTCACAAATTTGGATCAACACGAGTCCCGTGAGCAAAGTTAGCTCTTTAACCTTTTAAGTTAATCGCACTATTTTGCGCCGATTTCAACTTCTAGGAGTCCAAAATTAGCGCCGTAAATTTTAGCGCGTCCAGGGCGACAAGACAAAGCCCGTGCTCACCAATGCGGGCCCACAGAAAGCCCATTAACAATTAACCCTCAATTACCATTATGCTAACATTTAACATAGGCCCTATTTACTTTGGATTTAAGGTGAGCATCATGCTCAGTGGGGACAGTGGAGTGAGGTGCTCACCTTAGGTATGCCGGAAAACCGCCGGAAAATTGGCCGGAGCAAGACCACCTGTTTAGCTCTTCCCGAGCTGCACCAACCACGGATTTGGCTCAGTCCAAACCTGAACCAATGCAAGCACTAGTCAGAGGGATATCCCAGAAGATCTCTGGTTCATGCCCGAGCCACAGCCCACGGCCAGGAGCAGCGGCGGCCGGAATAAGGCTCCATTATCATTAATTATGCCCAAGGTTGGGCCAACTTTATACACAGGGGCTCTTGGGCCAATCTAGCTTGAGGGGAACTCTGTATAGGAGGTTTAGAGTACACCTGGGTCAATAGTCGGGACCAGGAAGCGGCGGCACCGGCCGGTGGATGCCCTCGGTTCCGAGAATGGGTGCAGCTTCAAACATCACAAACTGCACGTTAAGACTCCCATGCAAAGTGATGGGGAGCGACAATATGATCCAGGGAACTCACCTGGGTAGGTCGCCCACTTGCCGGAGTCCCGGGTTGGCCGAAATAAAAGATCGCCGGAAAATGGCTCTCTAATGGCGGAATTCCGGCCGGTCGAACTCGGGCGGCGCGAGTTGGTCCAAGCTGTTCAGCAGGTCCCCGTGAAGCTTCCTGCAGCGTTGGTCGGGGTCGGGGATGAGCGGCGGCGCCGGAAATGGCTACTCCGGCGAAGTGGATAATAGCCCGGTTCTAGGGCGCGGCCGTGCGGCGCGGATCCTCGGCCGATCGGGCCCGAACTTTGGGGGAGACCTGCAGTCAACCAAAGGGACATTCTTAACGGTCTTGATCTGATTTTAAACGGCCGGATGATTCCCCGTGATGAGCTCGGCCGAAATATCAACTTTCGGCAAAGAGAAGCCCCCCGCCGGCGATGGGGTCGACGGCGGCGGCCCGGACCTCACCGAGAGGATCACCACGATGTCAGGAATACCCTACGCATGCCCCCGGACCCACCCATTAAAACTTTTTCCAAAAAGTTACCTTGCCGGAGTTTCCCGACAAGAGGGTGGCGGCCGCGGCGGCACACGGCGGCGGCGATTGCTGGGACCACCCGGACTCGGATGCGGCCACCCCAGGGATCCCTCTGGTTGAAGCTCGAGCCCACAAAGGACTCCCCAACACCTTTGTCCCCTTCAACCCGAGAGCTCAAGGTTTTTGGAGTTCTCTTTCTCTCTCACTTGCGGTTGCTCTGGGGAAGGTGGTGGCGTCTGGTGGCTGCGGGGGAGATGAAGAAGCAACGAGGAAACTTCCAGATGCATTGAAGACCTCTCACGCGCGGGGTGGAGAACGAGGGGTCGCGCAGGCTCCCGCATGCATTTGCATGCGTAGGTGCAAATTGCAAAAAGCCCCCTTCTATATCAGGCTTTCCACCCTTAGTCCTATGCTTTAGTGTTTGGCATTTTGCACATAAACCCCTCCCCAATAAATAAATTTGAAAAAGACCCTCAATTCCTGATATTTTATGCTTTTCGAGGCGTTCCGCTCGTCAGAACGGAAAACGGATTGCGCCAGCGCGTCCGGCACGTCGAAACCTTTAAGGCGATGATTTTTTATTTTCCGACACGGTGTCCGGATAATTTTTGGGTCCATAAAAACTGTCCAAAATCACAGTCTTCACGCTTTTAAAAATTCCAGGGTCGTCAAACGAGGTTTTCGTCTGCGCCATTGCGTCCGAATCGACGAGACCAATCAAAATGACTACCTGGATCACTGAATTCGGACTCCGAACAGTGAAATAATCCACGTTGTAGTCGACGGTGTCACAAAAATTGAAGTTACTGTTCATCAACAGTAATGACTTAAACTACTGTGCGCAGAGGCCCATTTCAATTGATCGCAAAATTCGCTTCCTTCTTCTTTGATTTCTGGAAGATCCGACCGTCGGATCGAAAAATGCTGAATATGAAAATCGCTCGATTCGACGAGACGATCGCAACGGTCAACTCGGATTTCCAAGATCATGTCCGGATTAGAAGTTAGCCTTTTTATCTCGTATTTCGTGCAACTAGCACACAGGCGTTTGACCAAGTAGGTTAATTTAGTCTTTTGAATCCTTATTCAGGCTGAAAATTACTTTTAATTTATTTATTAAAAATAAAATATTTCGGATTACTACATCACTCCCTCCTAAAAAGAAGTTTCGTCCCCGAAACTTAGTACAACTAGGAGTCAATATTTGAGGAAAACGCTTCATCAAGTGGCTTTGCGTTCCTCGTGATTCTCCCATTGCAACTTACATAAGGGATTGACATGCTTCTCAGCTTCTTTTCAACTCATGCAGGGATCATCCAAGGCACATAATCATAGCTCAGATCCTCACGAAGCTGGACAGCAAGGGGGCTAACGACATGCGAAGGATTCCTGATGTACTTCCAGAGCATAGAATCGTGGAAGATGTTAAGCACATAGGCGAGATCAACGTGGCTAGTGACCACAAGTTAGGACATGTTATCCAATTCTTTGGGCTTAATCCACATGTTTCTATGCACGTGATCTGTCTGAGACCTACCTACGGTCTAATACAGTCTGGGATATAATCACTGAAGCTATAACATCGTTGTCCAGAGACAACCTAGGGACTAATATTTAAGTAAGCAACCAAATAGACCCAATTATAATATTTTCCCTTACGGGAATGGGTACTTCAGACCGCTCTTTTGACAGTACATTGTCTGCAGCCAACATACTTATCAAAAGAAAAGTGAAATACTGTAATCTGTTGCCAACATCATGTTGGGAACACGACTCCCACCGGAATCAACAGAAGGTATAACTAATACCTTATGACACAAATCTCGGTGTCGATACAATAAACTTATATCAACTGACTCTACCACCTCGTGGTTATGAGTGTAACTCTGGCTACTCACAGGAGTCTAGAACCATATTCCACTATCTCAAATGAATCACTCCTTGCGATCACGACTCTAGCGACACCCGTCGCAACTTACATATTGTCAGGGATAATCATGACCCTAATCAGTTCACACACACTGTGCGTATCATCTACAAATCGAATTCGTTTAAGATAAAATCAAATCCTCAAGCTATCCTCATTAGACTTTCTAGTCATATCTTACCATAGTAATAGCCACAACATCAAAATTGTTGCATACTCATAGGAGTAACTAAGACTCCACTAAATTCGTGCCAAAGGTGGGGTCTGAATCCAAGTCCAACCCAATTTTGTTTTAGGGTTTCTAATCAGGCCTTTAAATCACAGAATTTAGCCTGTCCATTAATCATGTCTGCGCCAATGCGCTCACTGCTACCACCACCTCTATCGAAGTAATCATGAATCCCAACAGTCTACACTAATCAGGGTTGGGACACAACTCAATAAGGTCTAATATTTGCTGAGTGCCGTCAGCATCATTCTGTTCCAACGTAACATAATTGCTAACCCCATAAGCATCCCGATAGCTACAATCGGGGAATTTCCAGAAACAGCAGCCCTAACATAATTTTGATAACCACGGCTGCGACAAAAGCACTATATCAGGTGGCACGGGGACAACTGGAGGATCACTGACTTCTCCAAATACTTGGACTAGTGGTGGGGCCAGTGCAACAATAGCAATTATCTGATGCTGAGCCATCTGAGGGACTATCCCAACAAAAGCGGTGAGCTGATTCTCCAACCGCTGCCAACGATCCGAGCCCTCAGGCTCCACTGATATATCAAATCCATGGCTCGAACTGCAATCGCAGCTAACACTGCCCATACCACGACCACTAAGCCCAGAATGCGTGCTAACTCCGCACTTCGTTACAACAACTCATAAGTGTAACATACACCTGAGCTCCCAACCGCTAGACAAATACCCCGCGCTCTCACGTCACAGGTCATCCTAGGGTTTAATCCTAACCAGATCCTAAACAATTTTCCTAGGTACCGTGTACCTTTGCTCTGATACCATCTAATCTGTCACGCCCCGAGTTTAAAAATCGATCTAATTTTTTTTTTTTTTTTTTTTTTTTTTTTTTTTTAAATCAGAGTTATCAAGAACCGGGCGTAACAGACCGCCACATGCATAGGGAAATTCACTATCCAGACAGAATCTTCCCTATACATGCACGGCTAGGCAAGTACAACATACATTCAGAGTTCAAGTACAGATAACTTAACTAATGACTTATCTAATAACTGAACTAATACCATACCGTATCTGATCATATCCCAAAATGTCAGATCCTCAGGGGCACAGCTCTATCGTGATCACCTCACCAGACCGTCCCGACATCTCAACACCCAATGGTCCTGAAAAACAGTCACCCGAGGGTGTGAGACACACATAAGTGCATCCCAGTGGGCACGACGAGCCGAGAAATAGCTAATCGTACCTACTGGATACAATAATCTGCGGATAGTAACAGGTCAGTGGAAAAAGGCTGAATAAGCAATAGCAGGTCTACAGATAAGCAGAGTATACTGAGTAGAAGCTAAATAAGCAACAATGAATCCACTGATATGCAGGGTGTGCTGAAGGGTAAGATGCAAGGATACAAACTAAGCAGAGTACCAATACCAGGAATTAATCCACAGTGCAGATATACAGTCTAAGTCAAGTAAGAGCAAACATGGACCACGAGAACAGAGTATGCATACACAATCATACTATGCATGATAAAACTATAACAGATATGAAAATGCAGGTAAGCAAACAAGCAGGAATATCAAGGAATTGCATCAAAGGTAGGATCACAAATATACCCAATCACTGCTAAATTTGCCATGGAGCATATGACCTCAGGCAACAACCACTTTTGGTCATTGGGGCCTCAGGCAACAACCACTTTTGGACACCCAATCAAGCTATCATAACCCCACTAGGCTCACGGGTCGATCAGACCTCTCTACCGGTAAAGAACACCGTGACGGTGGCCAAACCGTCGGTGTGCGCGACTGAAAGCTTGGCTCGACGGCGATCATAATGCTGATGCTCAAACCATGGTCCACTGACCAAATAGACGGCAAGAAGCCGAGGAAAATTCCCACTGGGATACAAGTATAACATGCCAAGTACTGAAGTAATCTCACCTATTCTAAACATGCAGTGAAGAATAGAGACAGGTATAGAACTATGCTAGTGACCAATCAAGCATGGCATGTGTCCAGGAAATGCATATCAACCGCTGAAGAAATCATGATATAACTCAACATGATAAACAAGCAACTGCTGGAATATAAGCATGATATGCAAGCAAGTAGTAAGAACAGGTATAAACTCAATAGCAATCATAATGCTAGATCTTAGTCCACGGTCGGTAGACCGGACAGACGGCGAGAAGCCGAGGAAATCCCCACTAGGATATCGATACTAATGCAATCATGCCAGGAACTGAGACTAGAACTCCTATTATTTAGGAACAAGCACATATAGGCATAATCAGGACTGAAATCAAAAACAAGTGTCCGACTGGACTAAAGCAACTAGAGGGCCGAAAAGATAAAGCCCGGACCGAAGATAACCCACCTCAATGTAGGCCGATCCCGAACTCCCGCTAGTCTACTGAGATGCTGGTGCTGAACTGCTAGGCCCTGAACAAGGAACTGAATCAGTGACTGACTCACTCAACCCAACCCGACTAATCACTAAACAATCTAAAAACTGTCCACTAAAGTTACTGATTCCTAGGTGATTAAATTACCAGAATGCCCTTGCAATCCCCAATGTCCCATTTGCTTTTAATCCAATTTAACTTTTAAATTACATAAAATTACATTTTCATTTAGTGTTTCGACCCGTTCTCCAAAACCAGAAGTCCAGAATCAGCGCCGAAAGTGTCAGCGCGTCACATTTGATGAGACGGACCCCGTGCTCACAAATTTGGATCAACACGAGTCCCGTGAGCAAAGTTAGCTCTTTAACCTTTTAAGTTAATCGCACTATTTTGCGCCGATTTCAACTTCTAGGAGTCCAAAATTAGCGCCGTAAATTTTAGCGCGTCCAGGGCGACAAGACAAAGCCCGTGCTCACCAATGCGGGCCCACAGAAAGCCCATTAACAATTAACCCTCAATTACCATTATGCTAACATTTAACATAGGCCCTATTTACTTTGGATTTAAGGTGAGCATCATGCTCAGTGGGGACAGTGGAGTGAGGTGCTCACCTTAGGTATGCCGGAAAACCGCCGGAAAATTGGCCGGAGCAAGACCACCTGTTTAGCTCTTCCCGAGCTGCACCAACCACGGATTTGGCTCAGTCCAAACCTGAACCAATGCAAGCACTAGTCAGAGGGATATCCCAGAAGATCTCTGGTTCATGCCCGAGCCACAGCCCGCGGCCAGGAGCAGCGGCGGCCGGAATAAGGCTCCATTATCATTAATTATGCCCAAGGTTGGGCCAACTTTATACACAGGGGCTCTTGGGCCAATCTAGCTTGAGGGGAACTCTGTATAGGAGGTTTAGAGTACACCTGGGTCAATAGTCGGGACCAGGAAGCGGCGGCACCGGCCGGTGGATGCCCTCGGTTCCGAGAATGGGTGCAGCTTCAAACATCACAAACTGCACGTTAAGACTCCCATGCAAAGTGATGGGGAGCGACAATATGATCCAGGGAACTCACCTGGGTAGGTCGCCCACTTGCCGGAGTCCCGGGTTGGCCGAAATAAAAGATCGCCGGAAAATGGCTCTCTAATGGCGGAATTCCGGCCGGTCGAACTCGGGCGGCGCGAGTTGGTCCAAGCTGTTCAGCAGGTCCCCGTGAAGCTTCCTGCAGCGTTGGTCGGGGTCGGGGATGAGCGGCGGCGCCGGAAATGGCTACTCCGGCGAAGTGGATAATAGCTCGGTTCTAGGGCGCGGCCGTGCGGCGCGGATCCTCGGCCGATCGGGCCCGAACTTTGGGGGAGACCTGCAGTCAACCAAAGGGACATTCTTAACGGTCTTGATCTGATTTTAAACGGCCGGATGATTCCCCGTGATGAGCTCGGCCGAAATATCAACTTTCGGCAAAGAGAAGCCCCCCGCCGGCGATGGGGTCGACAGCGGCGGCCCGGACCTCACCGAGAGGATCACCACGATGTCAGGAATACCCTACGCATGGCCCCGGACCCACCCATTAAAACTTTCTCCAAAAAGTTACCTTGCCGGAGTTTCCCGACAAGAGGGTGGCGGCCGCGGCGGCACACGGCGGCGGCGATTGCTGGGACCACCCGGACTCGGATGCGGCCACCCCAGGGATCCCTCTGGTTGAAGCTCGAGCCCACAAAGGACTCCCCAACACCTTTGTCCCCTTCAACCCGAGAGCTCAAGGTTTTTGGAGTTCTCTTTCTCTCTCACTTGCGGTTGCTCTGGGAAGGTGGTGGCGTCTGGTGGCTACGGGGGAGATGAAGAAGCAACGAGGAAACTTCCAGATGCATTGAAGACCTCTCACGCGCGGGGTGGAGAACGAGGGGTCGCGCAGGCTCCCGCATGCATTTGCATGCGTAGGTGCAAATTGCAAAAAGCCCCCTTCTATATCAGGCTTTCCACCCTTAGTCCTATGCTTTAGTGTTTGGCATTTGCACATAAACCCCTCCCCAATAAATAAATTTGAAAAAGACCCTCAATTCCTGATATTTTACGCTTTTGAGGCGTTCCGCTCGTCAGAACGGAAAACGGATTGCGCCAGCGCGTCCGGCACGTCGAAACCTTTAAGGCGATGATTTTTTATTTTCCGACACGGTGTCCGGATAATTTTTGGGTCCATAAAAACTGTCCAAAATCACAGTCTTCACGCTTTTAAAAATTTCAGGGTCATCAAACGAGGTTTTCGTCTGCGCCATTGCGTCCGAATCGACGAGACCAATCAAAATGACTACCTGGATCACTGAATTCGGACTCCGAACAGTGAAATAATCCACGTTGTGTAGGGTTTAGGTTAAATAGGATCAAATAGGGGAAAAAACACCTAGAGGGGGGGTGAATAGGTGTAAACAATAAACACTCAAAAATTCATTGTGCGATAAAACCCAATGCGGAAAAATAAAAGAACACACAAGAATTTTTACGTGGAAAACTCCAAACCGGAGTAAAAAACCACGGGACCGATAACACGGTGAAATCCACTAGAGTTAACACACGTACAAGGTGATATAACGTACTCACAGACGACTCAACCTTTTACCATACGCCCCTAGTCGATCTTCTCCGCTCGCTCCACAACGCTTCTCGAATCCACGATTTGCGCCGCCAACGCTGAATCCACAGCGTCCAACGTCGAATCCACGACGTCCGACCGAATCCACGGTCTTCACCCAATGGTACGCTTCGAATCCACGAACGCACCTCGCTCCGAATCCACGAGAGCGATAACACCTTGAATCCACAAGGCCACGCGAGTCCACGCGCCGATTTTGGGGTAAATCGTTGTTTGTTTGGGTGGTGATGATCCGCCGAATACTTAGATCAAGAGTAGATCGGAAATACCATCTAAGTATTCATTAGTTTGATTCAACTCAAGATATGAGTATGAAAACCTAGAATCAAACTAATCAATATAGATGAAGAACCATTAAATAGATCTAATGATTTCCGTTCTTCTCTATATGTGGATCTAAGGCCGTATAAAATGATATTTGAAAATGACGGCTCTTTTTCGATTGTGGATTGCCCTAGAAATGAAAAGGAAGGGCTATTTATAGGTTAGAAACCCTAGGAAGAATATTCGGATCAAAAACAAACTTTTCTGGAAAGTTTTACCGACGGCGATCCGGATTGCGCAAGTCACGATCCGGATCGCAGACGCGTAGAGAGCAATTTCCAGAAAACCGCCTGTTCGGGATCCGGATCATAATCTACGATCCGGATCGTTCATACAGTTTTACCAGAACAATGTTCGGGATCCGGATTGAGATTCCTGATCCGGATCGTTCAAGCCAACAGGTAAAACTCATGTTCGGGATCCGGATCATCAAATGCCATGATCCGGATTGAACTAGTGTATGAACGAACACCCTTCGGGATCCGGATTGAAAGACACGATCCGGATCCTGAACATGTCCCATGTCCAGTTTTTGATGAATATGCAATTAAAACCTCTTCCAGGTGTTTCTACACTATAAGAAGTATTCGGATCATCAAAATTATTTAGTTAAACGTACCTGATCCTTTTGAATTCTTCTTTCTTGAGATTGAGGTATTGATCCAGAGTTTCTTCATCTTCAATCTTCAAGACTTAAACTATTCACGAAATACGCCAACTCAAATTCCGTAACAATCTCCCCCTTTGGCGGTTTCGTGACAAAACACAGATCCACAAAGAAAATTCAAAAAGATATTTTTGTTGCTATCACCATACAACAAAAATTTACAAAAGAGTTCCAGAAATTAAAAACATGAGATAAACTCCTAGAACAGACTCTAGACTTAGACATCTGTAACTCTGCACACAGAAAACATTCTTGACAAACAAAATCGTTAGATACCTCAAGAATTGAAACATTGAAAACCAAATGCAGAGATAGAGTTTGATCTCATCATGACATTTGAAAGAATCAGATATGTGAAAGAACATAGTTAAAACCAACATATCTTCTAAGCAGTTGAAAACCAAATGTCAAAGTATGTTAGTCCAACACCAACTTGTTAGTCATATTACATGCCCAAATAGTTAGTCAAATAGTTAGTATAGAAGCATGTCACAATCACAAAAGAAAACCAAAGTTGAGTTGAGATTCATACTTACCTTGATTCATCCTTGATTCATTCACAGTCATTGTTCAGAGTTCATTGTTTTTCATTGTTCAGAGTTTATAACTCTTCAACTCTCACTCTCATTCTCTCCCCCTTTTTGTCACAAACAAAGCCAAATAATTACATCACAAGGAGAGTTAGCAACATAAATACAAACCATAAGCCTGCAAAACAAAACACAATCAAACAAACAGAGAAAAATAAGAAAACAAAGGAAAATGATTAGATCATAGAGTCACTCCTGAGAGTCGGAGTCATCGGAAGTTGTGCAACCCATCTTTGCAAACAACTTCTTCACAAGTCTTTTCACCGAGGATACTGATTTAGTCAGGGTGACTTGCGAGGCTGTGATGATCTCCATCTCATTCTTCATGACATGAAGGTCGCCTTTCATCTCAGAAAATTCAGCGGATATGCGTTCTTGTTCATCCGAGAGCCGCTTCTGTTCTTTGAAGATGGAAGTGACTGAGGCATCGTCGTCAGAAGTGGATGGAGGTGCCTTATGTGTCGGTGGAATGGGGGCACTGGAAGAAGGTGCTTGAGGTCGAACTCGTTGACCAATTTGAGGATCATCCTGCTTTGTTGTCAGTGACTTGACAATTGTTGTCTCATTGATCGTCCCCAGACTGTACATGTACGAACTCGCTCTCGTATCCACCTTAAATTTCCGAAGGATGCGCATAATGATCATCGGATACGGCAGTCGCTCAGAAGGATGTGACTGCGCGATATATCGCGTCATCCTATTCCAGATGAGGTAAGGAATGTTCAGATTTGCTCCCATTGCTGCAGTTGGATTTCCAAGAAGAAAAAGAAAAAGTAATCTTTCCCATCGGACGATTTTCGTGTTCATGTTGGGAAGCACGTTGTAGCAGATGATGAAGTTCAGGAAGCGATATTCCAGACGAAGTTCTTTGGATCGAACTGATTTGTTCGTTGATTGAGTTCCCTCGAGACAAATCCCCTCAATAACTTTACACCATAAAGTATTTGTCAAATCCACTCCTTTCAGATAGTGAGCTCCTCTTCCGCTTGCTTCCATTCCCAAAACCTCACCAATCAACTGTGGGGTGATTTTAATTCTCGTTCCTTGGATATTCGTATAGAATTCCATCGGACCGTTCTCAAATTCGCGAAGATGCCGTGCGTTGGTATAGAAGGTCCTCACATGGTGCAGGCAGTATCCGAGAGTTTCCGGGAAGCGACATACTTGAATGAGATTTGCTTCATCAATCAAAGTACCAAATTCAGGAGAGTGACTTCGTAGAGCTTCAATGTTCACGTGTCTTTCGCCAATGCATTCGCGATGTGCAAATGCTCTAAGCCGGTCATTGTTAACAAACACTTCTTCATCTCGTGGCGGAGAGTCCGGAGCTATTGGTGGTTCAACATCGGTCTCCTTTCTCCGTCCAAAACGTCGAGCGAGCCGCTTACGTTTTAGAGAAATAGTTGGGGCAGGCATAGAGCCTTCCCAGAGTTCACTGGTGCTTTTCCTTTTTGCTTCGAGTCAGCAGGCACAAACTCGTCATCATCATCGTCATCCGTTAACATGTCCCAGTGTACTTCATCTGGGTTTTTCTCAAGTTCAGTATCACTGATAATTTCAACCTCTCCTTTTCTTTGAACTTTCTTAGCCCTCTTCAACTTATTGGTTGGTCTAGTGAGCACCATCGAGATAAGTAACAGTATCAACCAGGAGAAAGCCATTGATCTAGTGCTTTGAGTTTAAAGAGAATGTCCTGTGAAAACCAACTCAAGAACATATGAAAAATCGTCAATTTTGAAAAATTTAAACATTGTACCTAGACAATCATAATCATATAGAGAAGCCAAGAATCAAATTAGTTTTCCAAAAAGAATTTTAAAAATAGATCAATTTCATGATTTACAAAAATTCCTCTTTTATGCCCTAAAACCGAATTTTTAGAAATCGAAGCCTAAAAACTCGTTAATCATGAAAAACCCAGCATAAAAGCAAAACTAATTGACCCAGAGTTCTTATTTCAAAAGAAATTTGATCAAAAACCATTCACAAACGAAAAAATCCATCTTTTCAACTCACGTTTGATGAAAAAACCTAAAAACTGTGAAAAACCGAGTTTTGATCATGAAAACTTACTTGAATCCGAAGAACTTTGAGTTTTGAAGCACCAGGAAGCAAGAAATCTAGAGAGAGAAACTCTAGAAGCTTGGAAACAGAAATTAGGGTAAAGAAATCTTGAATCTGAAGTTTCTATAAGAACCCTAGCCGCGATCCGGATCGGCCGAGAATGTGATCCGGATCGGCTACCCGCAGGAAAATCCTGCGTTCGGGATCCGGATCACTTGCCACGATCCGGATCGGCTACACCTTTTTCTCCAGAAAAATTAAGAAAAATACATAAAATCCAGAAAAAGTATGTAAGCACTTTACCATGTCAACTTTAAACAAATGACATCGTTTCATACAACAAGAAATAGATTATGCAAAATCTATCAAAAATATCCAAAAATGAAACGAAGATTTACGAAAGTTAAAACACTTAAAGTTGAACAACTTCAATTACATCTATCCTGATCTTATGTGTAATGCCTTTATCAAATCATCAATTTCAGTAAAGAAAATGAAGTACCAAGATCAATAGATGTTTGAAATCCCAGATAAGTTAGATAATATATCTAGACAATCTGTTGAAGGAGTGGCTCTTTGAGCATCTTTTACTAAAAATCCCACCTTATACCAACCATGAAATACGACTGAGTCAAGTATTTCAATATGATTTCATCAACAATTTTCAAAACAAAAATTTGCTTTTCATTCATGGAGTATCTTTTTCTTTCATTTTCTCCATGTGGTGGTAGTTTTCACACTCCTCATTGGGATGTAACTCTTTCCACATCTTTTGAGCATTTCACATTTCATTGACTCCCCCTCAATTGGCTATCAATTATTTAATATATAAGGTATTCAACCAAACCATTGATCTCGAATTCATACTCGACTAAGCAATCAAATATGATAATGACTATACCAAGAGATCATTGAGAGAGAAATTGACTTTGATCACTTAAAAGATGGTTTAATTAACGTAAATGATCATTGCAACATTGAAATATTATGACATCAAAACATAATAAATTTCTAAATGCATAAAAGGATGCAATTAAAGTCAATTATGATTTATGCTCAATTAGTGTGCTATGTACAAAACATAGATAAAGAACAAAACAAAAACAAAAACAAAAACAAAACCTAATCTAAGCAAAGGTTTCAAAAGAGTTTATTTCAAGGAAAGCATGCCAATTGCTTTACGCAAGTGAATAAAACGTTTTTGATCCAAAGGTTTTGTTAAGATGTCAGCTAATTGATCCTCAGTTGAAATATATGACAGTTGAAGAATGTTTGATTCAACTAGCTCTCTAAGAAAATGATATCTAAGTTCAATATGTTTTGTTCTAGAGTGCAACACAGGGTTTTTAGAAATGTTAATAGCACTAGTGTTGTCACATAAAATGGTTACCGAAGATGTTGAAATCCGGAAATCGCTCAACACGCTCTTCATCCAAATCAATTGGGTTGAACAACTTCCTGCAGAAATGTACTCCGCTTCGGCAGTCGAGAGTGCTATGCAGTTCTGCTTTTTACTGTGCCATGCAACAAGGCAGTGGCCAAGATAGAAGCATGCACCACTCGTGCTTTTCCGGTCATCCACCGATCCAGCCCAATCGGCATCTGAGTATCCAACAATATCCAAAGTCGTTCCCATAGGATACCAAATTCCGAAATTGATTGTACCTTTGATATACCGGATGATCCGTTTCACCGCTTTCAGGTGAACCTCCTTCGGTGCTGATTGATATCTCGCACAAATCCCAACACTGAAGGATATATCCGGGCGACTAGCCGTGAGATATAGTAGACTTCCAATCATACTGCGGTACAGTTTCTCGTCTACATTCTCACTTTGTGATTCACTTCCAAGTCCCTTATGGCTAGTTCCCATTGGAGTCGGAAAATCCTTAGAATTTTCAAGATCAAACTTTTTGACCAACTCCAGTGCATACTTGGATTGACACAAGTGAATTCCTTCATCGTTTTGTTTAACTTGTAATCCAAGAAAATAATTCAATTCGCCCATCATGGACATCTCAAATTCGCTTTCCATGGTCTCCGCGAATTTAGAAGCATCATTATCTCTTGTTGCTCCAAAAACAATGTCATCGACATAGATTTGAGCAACTATGAAATTGTTTTGATAATGCTTCACAAAGAGAGTCCTGTCAGCTCCCCCTCGAGTGTAGCCCTTTTCCAAAAGGTGCTTTGTCAACCTTTCGTACCATGCTCGCGGTGCTTGTTTCAGACCGTAAAGAGCCTTTTTCAGACGAAAAACATGGTTAGGTAGTTTATGATCCACAAAACCTTTCGGTTGAGCTACATAAACTTCCTCATTTAAAAATCCATTTAAAAAGGCGCTCTTAACGTCCATTTGAAATAATTTGATTTTAAAATGACAAGCAATCGCAAACAATATACGAATGGACTCGAGTCTAGCTACAGGGGCGAAGGTTTCATCAAAGTCTATACCTTCTACTTGAGAATAGCCTTGAGCAACTAACCTTGCTTTGTTCCTGATGATAGTACCTTCTTCGTTTTTCTTGTTCTTGAAGATCCATTTGGTACCTATCACATTGTGTTGCTTCGGAGGCTTCGTCAGTTCCCAGACTTTGTTTCGCTCGAATTGATGGAGCTCTTCCTGCATTGCTTTAATCCAGTAATCATCTTGGAGAGCTTCATCAACATTCCTTGGTTCGATTTGAGATACATAGCATGCAAATCCGCAAACCAATTGTCTCCGTGTTCTAACTCCTTCTTGTGGATCTCCAATTATGTTCGATTCAGGGTGATCCTTGGAGATGCGTAACGTTTGAGGTAGAGGAGTAGGCGGAGGTACACGAGATGATTCCTGCACATCAGATAAGCTTGAAGAACCGTTAGATGCATCAACATTATTATCGAAAGAATTGTTAGAAGAAGATGCATTAGCAGGTGTATCATCATCAAGAGAGATATCGAGGGTAGATTTTTCAGATTCAAAGTGAAAAGCTTCATCTACCTTAACATTTATCGATTCTACGATCGTCTTAGATTCTAAGTTAAAAACTCGATATGCTCTGCTGTTTGTAGAATAACCTAAGAAAATCCCTTCGTCACTTCGAGAGTCAAATTTTCCAAGATTTTCACGATCACGTAAAATAAAACACCGACTCCCAAAGATGCGAAAATATTTGATGTTAGGTTTTCTACAAAACCAAAGTTCATATGGTGTATTCAATGTCCCCGGGCGCAAATACACGCGATTGATAACATAAACAGCAGTGTTCACCGCTTCAGCCCAAAAATATAAAGGTAAGTTCCGGCTGTGAAGCATAACACGTGCCATTTCCTGTACGACCCTGTTTTTGCGCTCGACTACACCATTTTGTTGAGGTGTGTAAGGTGCGGAGAATTCATGTTTAATGCCATTAGAAGTGCAAAAATCAATGAATTTGGAATTTATGAATTCCCCACCTCTATCACTCCTAACTCGAGTAATCCTTTCATTCTTTTCTATCATAATACGATTGCAGATTTCGAGAAAAGAATCAAAGGTATCAGCTTTTTCTTTTAGAAAGGCTACCCAAGTATATCTAGAAAATCATCAACCAACAAGAAAATATACCATTTACCTCCCAGAGATGGTTGACGAGTTGGCCCCATTAAGTCCATATGCAAAAGTTCCAAAGGCCGTTTTGTACCTATGTGGTTCAAATTCTTGTGTGCAGTCCTAGACTGTTTTCCCTTTTGGCAACCGCCACACACAAGGTTTTGTTCAAAAGAAAGTTTCGGAACCCCCTTGACCACATCTTTATTTGAAATTCTAGCAAGTTCCTTAAAGTTTATGTGACCTAGCCTTTCATGCCAAAGTGTTTCATTTTTCAAAGATGCTAGGTTACATTTTTCAGAAATCTTAGAAGGAACTACATAACAATTGTTTTCTGATCTAACCCCCTTTAAAAAGAAAGCATGGTTCATGTCAGTTACAGTGCATTTATCAGATGAAAAATTAACTGAATAACCACTATCACACAGTTGACTTATGCTTATGAGGTTAGTCTTAAGGCCATGAACAAATAATACATTATCTAGAACCGGGCCATCTGGAATAGCTACCGTTCCCTTTCCAACAATTTTGGAAGACCGACCATCTCCGAAAACAACAAGTCCTCCGGAGTTTTTCTCAAATGTTTGAAAACAGTTTTTATCGCCGGTCATATGACGGGAACACCCGCTATCCAGGTACCAAGACGAACTATCATATGCATGCAAGGAAACATTGGTAGCAAGACAGGGAAAGATTTCACCTTTGCGCACCCAAACCTTTTTGGAATGCGTCGGTAATGGTCGTGAAGTTGATTTCCTAGGTGAGAGCGTCTTGCTTGAAGAATTGCTGCTCCTTGATGATGTCGTCTTGAGCGGTGTACTACCAAGGCTCTTTTCCTTCAATTTGATTGGAGTTGTTTTCGAGGAATAGCCCTTTTGGTAGTCATTGCAAGATGTGCTTGAGGTGTGCGTTTGGCTCCAGTCTTGCAATTTCTTCTTATGTGCCCTGAAATGCCACAACGAAAACATACCTTGGTTCTTGTCGATTCCGAAGAAGATGTAGTAGGTTGTTGTCGTTGCTTGTCGTGAACACCGGTGTCGGAGGAGGAGATACCGACTGAGGCACAAATACTGTACCACTCGAACTTGGAATGTCTCCAGTTTGAGTGTATCCGAGGCCGAACTTATTTCTTTGACCGAGACCAAGAAGTCTGTCCAACTTACTCCTTCCAGAAGAAAATCTCTTTAAGTCATCCTTTAGTTGGCGTATGGTCTCCGTCATTTCCAATTTTTCCTGTCGAGCCTCGCCGTTGAGCTTCAAGAAGTAATTCGCTTTGTTCACCATATCTATATAATTCTTCTCGAAATGCTCATTGGACTCTTGAAGGGAAACATTTGTCTTAATCAGATTGTCCCTTTCCACTTCAAGATCGGTTGAGATAGAGGTTACTCTTTTTACTTCATCTTCAAGATCCTGTAATCTCTCTTTCAACCCCTTGTTTTGCTTAGCCAGTTTCTTTGAATCCCTCAAAAGTTGATGGTAGGCTAAAACAAAATCTTCACCTTCCGAATCATCTGATTCATCGTCCGTTGCAATCTTTTCAACAGTGGAGTTGGACAGTGAGTCGGATGTACTTGCCATTAAGCACATGAAGGATGAAGATGTGGTGGACGCGTGGAAAGCTGTCGCGTTGTCTTCTTCATCACTTGACGATGACTCATTTGACGTGGAGTTGTCATCCCAAGTGACTACTTGCATCGCTTTCTTCTTAGCCGGATTCTTGTTGGGACATTCCGTTGCTATGTGGCCGTAGCCTCGACATTTGAAACACTGAACTTGTCCCTCAGAACTTTTCTTATCCTTTGAGAAGTTCTCTTGCTTCTTGACTTGTAGCTTGAAGAACCCTTGCCTTTCTTCGACTTTCCGAAGGATGGAGTTTTGCTTGAATTTCCCCTTCGAAAGTTGCGGCGAAACTTCCTTGTCAAGAGAGCGAGCTGCTTCTCAAAGTCCTCCATAGAAATGTTCTCGTCGTCGTCCGAGGAGGATGAATCCGCGTCTTCTTCTTTAGTTGATTTCAATGCGTAACCTGAAGACTTAGAAGAGGATGCCTTTCCAGAAGAATAGTTAGTAGGAAAAGTCATTTCATAAGTTTGTAAAGCACCTACTAATTCTTCTACACGCATTTCGTCCGGGTGTTTAATTGTTTCAATGGCTGCGACCTTCGGGCGAAATCGTTCAGGAAGAGTTCTTAGAATTTTTCTTACAACTTTAAATTCTGGAATCTTCTCTCCCAAGTTAGCACATGAGTTCACGATGTCTTGCAATCGTGTGTAATAGTCAGTGAAGGATTCATTCTCTGCCATAGAGATAGAGTCAAACTTGCTCGTAAGCATTTGCAGTTTCTGAATCTTCACTAGGTTAGTTCCCTCATGCGTAACTTGAAGAACATCCCAGATTTCTTTCGCAGTCTCACATGCCGAGACGCGAGAGAACTCAGTTTGTGACAAAGCATTAAATAGAGCATTAATCCCTTTGCCATTGTAAGAAGATAAGTCTATCTCTTCCTTGGTCCATTTCGACCTAGGTTTTAAGGTGCGAACATCATCTAAAATTTCAGTTGGATTAGACCATCCTAATTCAATTGATTGCCACACCCTTTCGTCGATGGAAATTAAGAAAGCTTTCATCCGTACTTTCCAGTACGCATAATTTGTTCCATCAAAGAAAGGGGGTCGATTGATGTTTCCACCTTCAACCATTGTTTACAACCCTATTCCCGCTCTGATACCACTTGTTGGGTTTAGGTTAATAAGGATCTAAATAGGGGAAAAAACACCTAGAGGGGGGTGAATAGGTGTAAACAATAAACACTCAAAAAATCATTGCGCGATAAAACCCAATGCGGAAAAATAAAAGAACACACAAGATTTTTACGTGGAAAAACTCCAAACCGGAGTAAAAAACCACGGGACCGATAACACGGCGAAATCCACTAGAATTAACACACGTACAAGGTGATATAACGTACTCACAGACGACTCAACCTTTTACCATACGCTCCTAGTAGATCTTCTCCGCTCGCTCCACGACGCTTCTCGAATCCACGATCCGCGCCCAACGCTGAATCCACAGCGTCCAACGTCGAGTCCACGACGTCCGACCGAATCCACGGTCTTCACCCAATGGTACGCTTCGAATCCACGAACGCACCTCGCTCCGAATCCACGAGAGCGATAACACCTTGAATCCACAAGGCCACGCGAGTCCACGCGCCGATTTTGGGGTAAATCGTTGTTTGTTTGGGTGGTGATGATCCGCCGAATACTTAGATCAAGAGTAGATCGGAAATACCATCTAAGTATTCATTAGTTTGATTCAACTCAAGATATGAGTATGAAAACCTAGAATCAAACTAATCAATATAGATGAAGAACCATAAATAGATCTAATGATTTCCTTTCTTCTCTATATGTGGATCTAAGGCCGTATAAAATGATATTTGAAAATGACGGCTCTTTTTCCGATGTGTGGATTGCCCTAGAAATGAAAATAAGGGCTATTTATAGGTTAGAAACCCTAGGAAGAATATTCGGATCAAAAACAAACTTTTCTGGAAAGTTTTACCGACGGCGATCCGGATTGCGAAGTCACGATCCGGATCGCAGACGCACAGAGAGCAATTTCCAGAAAACCGCCTGTTCGGGATCCGGATCATAATCCACGATCCGGATCGTTCATACAGTTTTACCAGAACAATGTGTTCGGGATCCGGATTGAGATTCCTGATCCGGATCGTTCAAGCCAACAGGTAAAACTCATGTTCGGGATCCGGATCATCAAATGCCATGATCCGGATTGAACTAGTGTATGAACGAACACCCTTCGGGATCCGGATTGAAACGACATGATCCGGATCCTGAACATGTCCCATGTCCAGTTTTTGATGAATATGCAATTAAAACCTCTTCCAGGTGTTTCTACACTATAAGAAGTATTCGGATCATCACAAATTATTTAGTTAAACGTACCTGATCCTTTTGAATTCTTCTTTCTTGAGATTGAGGTATATGATCCAAAGTTTCTTCATCTTCAATCTTCAAGACTTAAACTATTCACGAAATACGCCAACTCAAATTCCGTAACAATTTGTCGAAGGTGTTCAAATTATTGAAGTTCTGGTTAATCAACAGTAATGACTTGGAACATCTGTGGGCAAGGCCCATTTCCAATTGATCGCAAATTCGCTCCCGTCATTTGATTTCTGGAAGGCCGAGTCCACGATCGAAAAAGAGCTGGAATGAAAAGTTGCTCGGTTCGACGAGAGATTAACGAACCGTCAACTCGGATTTGAAGATGGAAGTCCGGATTGAATTAGCCTTTCATCTCGATTTCGTGCAGCTAGCGCACGCGTTTTGACCAAGTAGTTATTTATCTTTTGAATCCTTATTTGGCGGAAATTACTTTTTTATTTTTAAAGCTAAAATATTTCGGATTAACTACATCACTCCCTCCTAAAAAGAAGTTTCCTCCCCAAACTTAGTACAACTAGAGTTACATAAGGATTGACATGCTTCTCAGCTTCTTTTCAACTCATGCCAGGGATCATCCAAGGGCACATAAATCATAGCTCAGATCCTCACAAGCTGGACAGCAAGGGGGCTAACGACATGTGAAGGATTCCTGATGTACTTCCAGAGCATAGAATCGGGGAAGATGTTAAGCACATAGGCGAGATTCACGTGGTAGTGACCACAAGTTAGGACATTTATCCAATCTTTGGGCTTAATCCACATGTTTCTATGCACGTGATCTGTCTGAGACCTACCTAGGTCTAATACAGTCTGGATATAATCACTGAAGCTATAACATCGTTGTCCAGAGACAACCTGGAACTAATATTTAAGTAAGCACCCAAATAGACCAATTATAATATTTTCCCTTACGGGAATGGGTACTTTAGACGCGCTCTTTTGACAGTACATTGTCTGCAGCCAACATACTTATCAAAAGAAAAGTGAAATACTGTAATCTGTTGCCAACATCATGTTGGGAAACACGACTCCCACCGAATCAACAGAAGGTATAACTATACCTTATGACACAAATCTCGGTGTCGATACAATAACTTATATCAACTGACTCTACCACCTCGGTTATGAGTGTAACTCTGGCTACTCACAGGAGTCTAGAAAATATCCACTATCTCAAATGAATCACTCCTTGCGATCACACGACTCTAGCGACACCGTCGCAACTTACATATTGTCAGGGATATCATGACCTAATCAGTTCACACAAACTTGCGTATATCTACAAATCGAAATTCGTTTAAGATAAAATCAAATCCCAAGCTATCCTCATTAGACTTTCTAGTCATATCTTACCATAGTAAATAGCCACAACATCAAATTGTTGGCATACTCATAGGAGTAACTAGACTCCACTAAAATTCGTGCCAAAGGTGGGGTCTGATCCAGTCCAACCCCAATTTTGTTTTAGGTTTTTCTAATCAGGCATTTAAATCAAGAATTTTAGCCTGTCCATTAATCATGTCTGCGCCAATGCGCTCACTGCTACCACCATCCTCTATCGAAGTAGTCATGAATCCCAACAGTCTACACTAATCAGGGTTGGGACACAACTCAATAAGGTCTAATATTTGCT